>WTXC01000119.1:0-81166 GCA_022496195.1 Lactifluus subvellereus | reverse complement strand
CATTCGCAGCAGCACTCCTCCCATCCACCAGACCGGCGACGTGAGCCATGGCTCCGCTCAGCAGCGCATTATCACTGTAGCCACCCTCGAGGACACATACGACCCGACCATCGGCCCATTTATTGGCAAATGCAAAGACATCCTGCGTGAAACGATAGAAGAAAGAGTTTGGAACCTTCTGATTGGGGCGAGACATACAGCGTTCGTATTCTGAGGCAGTAAGTCCGGCGCTGAGCGCCATCGGTCTCAGTGTCTGGTGCGATGAAGAGCCGAATCGTCTTTGCCTGATGAAAACAAATGTATCGTCCGATGCGCCACCTGGCCTATTCACAAACTCTTGGCTCATGTATTTCGACTCGTGCCGTCCTAGCACTATAGTAGGGATAAGTATGAGGGAACCAAGGCAACGACAAGGCGACAAGGAAGAGAATCGCCATTTTTCTCTTCCCACAAAGAGGAAAGGTCTCCTAGACGGCAGACCTCACGAGATGCGAGAGCAAAGACTTTAGAAGACAAAAAAGGCGGGCGGATGAACGTTGTGTACATCAATATGTATCCAACGAGGATGAGCAGGATGTCCAGATTATCCAATGTACATGCCTTCTCCAGACTCAGGGGCCCCTTGCACAGCCCCTCCTCTTTAAGGCATGCGCATAAGCCCTGGGAGAGGAAGGGGGAGGGCGATGCGAGAGGACAGCGAGAGGAGAAGCAGGCAAAGAAACGGGAGGGCCCATGTGGGGCTAGAGAGCGGAGAGTGTATGCAGAGGATGATCAGGAGGGAAGAGGTAATAAGGATGGGACCCAGGGGAGATAGGACAGGGAAGGAAAGTAGTGCGCACAAGAAGGCATGGAAGAGAGACGAGGCACTGCAGGAGGAGAGACGAGGCTGGAGACGACAAGGGGAAGCGCGGCGGAGGAGAGAGGAATTAGAGAAGGCAACTGCGCGGGTGTGAGGGAGGGAGAAAAGGCAAGGAGAGGGGTCACGGAGGGAGACGATGTGAGAGGAAGCCAAGAGGAGAAGAGACGACACATGGGGTAAGTCGGGAGCATGTCAACTTCAGGACGGGGTAAAGGCCGGAGCACTCCCACTGCCCAAAAGGGGAAAAAACCAAACCTAACGGCTCAAGCGCCGAGAGGAAGCGTTTCCACGGCTTTTCTGCCATGCTCTCCGTGCCTATAAGATGCCGTCGACGGTCAACTTGGTCGAAGGGAATGTGTCACCACGTGTGGACGACGCCGGCCACCGTGATGCTACAGTACATACAGTACATTCATTCAATCCGGCGACATATCTAATCCACGGCCTACCCCTGACTTGTTAGTTCGCAGCAGTTGCTGCGCGTTTCGGTCTTCACCGAGTCTGGATAAATTTTAATAGCACCGCTCATGCACGTCTATCGTATCCCAGATGGCATGGCATTAGCACCAACCTTGGTTGACAGTTTCATCTTTAGGCATATTAAGCTCATTGGCTGGTTCCCCTCGTATGACTACTATAAAGCTGCATCTCGGCTTATACAGTACATCATCGTTGCTCCAGTGCCCAAAGCGCCCACCTAGTTAACTGCATTCCCTGTCGTCTCCAGCCTTTCTCCACCATCCCTCGTTCCGATGCCAGACTACAATGTAATGATGGGCACGCCGTCCCGACTTTGGCTGCTGAATTATCCGAGACGTTCTTCTTTGGTGCGTCTCTGCTACTTGACACTTTATCACAGAGACAGGAGATTCCAGGGGTGTACACGGCATTGTTTGCCTTCTCGACCTTTTGCATGCTGCAAGTATCCGTGTTAGCCGCTTGCGTTTTCCTCTTCTCACAAGAGTCCAAGGCGGAAAGGGCTGTCCAACCGCACAAGAAATACTATGCTGGTCGTGTCCATAGTCATGTACGCGGTCTCTGCGGCTCACTGGGCCCTCGCCATGGCCATTACCGTCAGATGGTTGGGCGTTGGCAACGTCTCCGTACCGCCCTCTGAAATGGTGGCTCGGATATTCTTACCCACGGTCAATGTGCGCCGCTCCTTAACAGCCTAACCTATACGGATGCTAATCGAAATAAAGTTTATTTTAAGCGACGGTATTGTCTTGTGGCGAGCCTGGGTATTATGGACCGCAGGTTCAACTTTTTCATCCCCCCGCTCATCTTCATGCTCTGTATATTCAGTGAGCATGATCAGATCACCACGCGATCGACTTCTATATGACACCTATTTGCTAGTAATTTCCGTCGCTGACGCCGTATTTACATACGAAGGTTCCAAAACTATGTCGGTGCACAAGACAGATATAGCCAATATCCTCGGATGGTGTATCTGTGGCTTAACTATCAGCACAAATCTCTGGGCTACGTGCTTAATCTTCATTCGAACATGGTATGTTAGTCCCGCTCTTGTTGATGTGTACTTCATGACGCGACGCGTCCTCTAGGCAGCACAGACGCCTCCTGCGCTCTCAGTTCGGCAAGGATAATGCTACAAGCAAAGCAGAGAGCGCGCTAGTTTTCTTGGTCGAGTCGGGTGCAGTTTATCTCTGCATCTGGGTACATTTTAATCGTCCCCATTACCTGACAAGTGGATTAATCTTACCCTCTTGACAGCTGACGTTTATCACAGTTGCGGCGGTGGGCTCGCCTGTGGTGCTTCTCTTCCGTACATCCATTATCCAACTCGTCGTGAGATCTCTCATCCTCCGCGTTTTGTCAGACTAGATATTTAACTGCTGCTATCAGGGCATCTACCCAACGGCTATTTTTGTCGTGGTCACGCTGCGAATGAGTGCTGCAGACATCCTATCTCACCTTGACTCAAAGACGCACGATCGCCCCTCAACCATGATATTTACCCCCTCGTCACCAACTGCCCAACCTTCTATACTAGCTATGACCGTTGGGAGTACCTCGGACAGCGATATCTTTGTAGGATCACGCGAAGACGGGTCAACTAGAACACTGGCGTCAAGCGACCCCGAAAAAGGAAGAAGATCGTCCAGACAAGTTATGTGGCATGATTGAATTTTCCCTTTTCTTAAAGGAGACCTTGGCATCCAGATTGTATAAGCAGTTATTTGTTCTCAATACCAGCGAATTTGTAATGTAAAGGGTCCTGCTGATCAACCGTAACGACCCACGACGTAATACGAGCGAAGTTGCCGGGACAAGCGAGCCCGCCATCATGGATGCAACCATCACATGGTCTGGTGGTCTAGACATCAGGATCGCTTCTATTGCACAGGCGGCACTTCTGTCGAGGTTCCTTGATTGAGAGCGAAACGTGGACGATAGTACGCTAGCCCACCCGCGATTTTGCTCTATCATAGAACTGTTTTTTGGTCCCGGTAAGTCATGACAGCGGCAGAGATAACAGTCTTGGCTCATACATTACAACGAAGTGCAAACTCATCGACCTCCAAATATTGCATTTCCTGGACATCTATTGTCTTTTTCTATGCGACATAGCATCTGTCACAGTCAGCGTTGGCACACGAGGGTGGCAGACGCTCTACCTTGTTTCAGTCTAGAATCATCGACACCTTTGACATCCACCCGAGACGACGCTCATCAGAGGGGAACTCATAAATGATAATAACATGCCCTCCGACTACTGTATCAAGTCCAGCCTTCGCCTTCGCAAGTGTGGAGGTGAATTCCGTAAACGAAGGTCGCGAGGCTGGCTCAAGGGACAGAGCCCATTGGGACTATAGTGTGTAGACAATACACTGATCGACTACCACCTTAACATACTCGCCAGAATGAGAGCATGCAAACCTGCGTCCTCGGGTCTCCGGACGTAGACCGACTCTCAAAATCACTAGCGTAAGTTTCTTCGTGACAATAGGCGGTGAAATTTCGGGGTCGACTTCGGTGACAACGACACGACGCGACAGCAGCCCTATCTAAGGGACAATGACCATCTACTTTCGATCGGTCCAGCGAAACCGCAGGGCTAGTTGACGACACTCCTTGACTTGCCTATTCGTGCACCCGCAACGTGATGGAGCTGGGCGGGATGAAGGCACCGTAGCTCGACGGTGGTTCAGTGACCAGCACGGCCAGCGGTGCCACGGTGCGATCGACTCGTAGTGGGGGATTTCGCGTCAACAGTACCAAGCGAGGATATTGGACAATGGCATTCTTGACCAGTTTCTCTATCTGGCTGTTGTGTGTCAGTTTCCAGGATAACGCCCCACTTCCTGGGTTTCTCGCCATCCATGATAAAGGGCCATGTCAAGGACCACAACCCGCTGGATCCTATGCTTTATGTGGGCAGCAGGAGGCGTTACTTTTCAGACTATGGCCCATGTGAGACTCCCTACTTACCATGCGCACCTCCGACGGTAGCTAAACAAAAACCACAGGAATTTTTTCCCAGCAGTGATGGCCAGGAGGCTAAATAACGACAATGCAGCCCCCGGAGAGGTGGAATCGTGGTACCACGATGTCGGACACACTGTCAATCAGATAAGCCATCCGCTAAGCAAGACAGGAGATTGGGACTACTGTACTCTCACCCTGAGGAAGTTCGCTCGGAGTTTCAGACTGGCCGTGAGATCTCGTTTCACGCTATGGCGAGATTTTCAATGGCCTCGATAAGCGAATTAAGTTCCGAGGCGCCTTAGCCTGGCTTGGATACGGTGGGCGTCTTCGGACCGGATATAGCAGCGCAGAACCCGATCCAACTCATGATGTCTCTGGGCACTCGATTATGTGTGACGAAGCTCTAGTCCTGATATACTTGTCTTGGAGGTAAACATCTTGGAAAAAGATGGTCGTGGTTGGATTAGAATGAGTGGATGTAGATGGGGGATAGCATCAGGGACGTCCATAAGAGAGACCCTTGGCTTGCTCGAGAGTTGCAAGAACACCGCTGAGTTGAGTTGAGTTGGAAACTGGATGGCCTGATGACATGATGACGGAACGTGCTTGTGCACTGCGTTGATGGTAGCCGTGGGAACCACTTTCCACGATAAATCTTCGGACCTTGCTGCCACTGCCTATGCACAGTTTTCAACCACGGGAACGGACACATTCTACAGAGAACCTAGGCGTGCCAGTCAACTATCAACACCTTGACGACCTAACTCCCACAGATGCTGATCTTAGTTTGAGCAGTGGCATTGTCCTGTGGCGAGCCTGGGTATTATGGAACCGCAGGTTCATCTTGTTCATACCTCCATTTATCTTTCTCCTCTGTATACACGGTGAGCATGATCAAATCCCCAGGCGAATGTCTTCTAGATGACACCTTTATTTCCTACTGTACGTAACTTCCGTCGCTAGCCCCGCATGTGCATATGGAGGCTTCACAACTAAGTCAGTGCGCAAGCACCTTCAAATTGTCGCACACCATTCGTTGCTCATCGCCCTCTTCATCCGGCTCACCCCGATGTGTTTTCGGCCCCACGAGGTTGTCTTCTCGTCCGCAGAGTGTGTAGCATCGCATTCTTACATCCTCTTCTTCCATGTATCCTCCACCATCGGCCTCATCCGACCGTGCTTCCGCTTCTTCATGAGCATAATCGAGAGGAACGACCTCGCTTCTTTGACGTGAGCTAGCGCTGGACTTGCACCACTTTGCCACTTGCAGGGTGTACGGTGGCATCCGGCCGCTCCAAGTTCAGCTCAAGATCCCGTTCTTCTTCCTCTTCATTCACGGGAACTCTGATTACTGCCTGGACGCAGCAAGCCATGCGCGGGAGTTATGGCGCTTTTGTGAGTGAGGGTGGATGGTTATGCTCGTCGGCTCGGGCGGTGGATGCGGAAGCGGAAGCGCTTTGCGTAGCAGATAACGTCGCGGATGAACGAGCAGGTGGGATCTGGACGCGCTTTGGAGTATGTGCGAGCTTAGTGCGCAATGGGACCAGGGTCGGGGTAACGTTGTCGAACGACAGGGTGAATTGTCAAGCGGGCGTACCTGTAAAGATAACTGGTTGAGTAGGCGTGTGTGCTAGGTGTCGATACAGAAGGGAGATGGGTGGCAATGCACGCCCCATCTGCTTCCCACTTGTCTGCCACTGCGACCCAAACTCGAGTTTGGTCCTTGCTAGTATTGAAACATCTCCTTGGACGCATTGTCATATCCGCACTGCAAGCCACGCGGGTTGTCATCTACTAGTACTTAACTTAGCCTTGCATTCATCCCTTGTTGGTAAGCGCAAAACTGAATTGGGTGAACAGGAGAATCGTGAGGAAGGTATTCCGGCGTGATTCAGTGACAGTCGCCTGAGAGAACTATCTGAGGGCTTCCGCTATGGAAATGGAAGGATCGGACATTAGCTCGTCGCTGTCGTCGTTTCTTGTGAACACAGCGGCCAGCGTCCCAAAATGGTAAGGTCAAACGTGCGGGCGTGTCCGCAAGATCGCAACTCGGGACTTGAATGTTCACTATCCCATGGGACGGTCTTCCCGCATGCCGCAAGCGTACCTAACAAGTTTTCAACCCCCTCTTTGCTCCTGCTTCTACGATGCGAGCCGGCGTTGGACTTGCGCCGTCTCACGTCGCCGCCACCGGTAGCGTCGGTGTAGCCTGAGGGTGTAGGACAGGTGCGTTCGGTGGCCTCACCGCTCCCAGCTCGAAACCTGGTTCTTTTACAGGAACTTCGATCATCGCCTTGATTCGGCGGACCACGCGCGGGAGAGGGGGGGTTTGGGTGGCGGCCACACCGGTGCTTGTAAGCGCAGGCAGTTGATGACGATGCGGACGAATCGACTGTCGGGATTGAGACTCACTTCGAGGTGTGCGCGAGCGTAGCTTATAGTGGGAGCACGGTGGGGTAGCGTGTTTAGACTAGACGTGTCCCTCAGTTGATGATACAGAACCAACTGAGGGAGTAGAGTTGAGGAGGCGCGTATTTATGCCATCATACTACTTGGTATATGGTATGCACCCTTCAGTAGCACAACTTCGTGATGTCATATGACGTCGACGCGTCGACGTCCAACATAGCGATGCTATGCGACGCGATGTATTGTGGAGCTAGCATACCTGCAAAGATAACTGGTTGAGGAGGCGCCGTGTGTGCTTTGTGCCAATTCGCAGGAACTCGTCGCCCTAGACCTTCATCTCTCCGCGTAGGATCTCTTCCAGGCGTAGACATTGATCATCCCATTGCTGAGCTTCCTGGCGGAGCTGTGCGACCGGTTCTGCTTCGTGAGTGTTCTGCATCGATCGTGCGGATCATCAGTTGGAAATCTCTCGAGTCAGCCAGTAGACGGGTGCCTCACCACGATCAACGCTCTATCCGCCTGTCGTGAGCATAAGCATAGAACGAAGGGAGGTGAATGACAGAGGACGCACTTCTGACTTCAACTTTCCACCTTCGCAACCCAGACTCGTTTTTGGTCTTTGATAGTGTAGCGCGCGCGCTGACACGACCGCCAAGGCGAGAGCGACCAAGACGCGCGGATAGACGAGGCGCAAGGAGAGTCCAGAGAGCAGAAGCGAGACAAGTCTCTTCGCGAAGACTCAAGACGCACGACGGCGCGGTAGCTCAGTTCTGGCGTTGAAAACTCGGACGAGGAGAGAACAGGCAAAAGACTACAAGAAGGTTTCACGCGTAGAGGATTTTGAGAGGGAATGCTCCCCATCAGAGCTGGCCATCGAGGAGGCCATTAGGAGGTTCATATATTTGTGCGTGCGTCTCTAATCTATCCGCATCACATGCCAACATCTGATCTAACCGTCAGCGTGTAGTGAGCGTTTTTAGAGAGAAACGAAATAGTGAAAGCCGAGCACGTCCAAACGTGACTAAAGGAGCGGTGAGATCGAGAGACTGAATGGTCGCTGGTCGACCACAATCCAAAGAGAATGGGTACCAACGAGCGGTGTCTGTCATGTGCTGAGGTCCTGAGGAGTTAGAGCAAAATCAGAACGAAGGGAATGTTAAAGACTGTAGTAGTGACAAGGCGGGGAAAGCGGATAGACCGTTGGAATAGGGGAGATGGCACAGGCGGGGCAAGGGAGAGATAAGGAAGGATCAGGCAGAGATAAGGAGGAATCAGGCAGAGATAAGGAGGAATCAGGCAGAGATAAGGAGGAATCTCGGGGCGAGGATGTAAACACATGGCTGACGTAACGGAGCGAGGAATCAACTTGTCCAGAACGACTCCAGAGTGGCAGAGCACGCCGCTCCAATGTGGTGACGAGAGTGGCATCCGGGCCACACAACACAGCAGAGACAATATAGCATCAGCATCAGCATTAGCATCAGCATCAGTACCAGCACCAGCGTGAACACCCAGCCACGTAAAACAAAATAAAATAAGAAACACATGTCGCCTATCCGGCGCACGATGCCACCTCGTGGCCCCATGGTAGGTTCATGGCAAACAACAAACCCGGCACCACAAAGCCCAGCCATCAGCACCCCACTACCACCGAGCCGCAGCCCCAGCCCAAACTTAGAGGAGTTGCTCGGACTAGGACCGGACAGAGACGACACACCAGACCCGTCGCCAGCATCGTCCTACAGAGCTTGTCATCCAGCCTCTTCTCATCCCCACTCAGCAGCCTACGCCGCTCACACCAACCACACCCAGCAGGCCTAGCATCTCCAACGCCAAGTCCACTCGGGCCAAGTCCACCAATCCCGAGCCCACTCGGCGCACCACCCGTGACACACACAGCCCCCAGACCCCAAACAGCAAACCGCATGGCAGCCAGAGCAGCAGCGACCACCGACAGGCAGAGATGTTCGGAGGGTGGCCGGAGCAGAACTCCTGAGTCTTCCTCCGGAACATCGAGCGGCAAATGGTACTCTGCGGCGTCGACACGGACACAGCCAAAGCCAGGTTCCTAAGGCTATGCCTCGAGGTCGATTCACCAGCAGACACATGGTGCCAAGCGCTCGCCCAGGCAACACAAACAGACTGGAACCTGCTTGAACCCCAGTTTACCACGCGCTGGGCACCGCGCGCCGCTCCAGCCACCACAAACATGGAGAGGACCGAGCAGCTCCTCAACCACAGAATCAAACCGGAGGACGTGGGCGAATGGGTCCCCTTCCTTGGTGGAACCGAGTACTCACACGTGGTCTGGGCAGAGGAGATGCTAACACTGGTGGAGCAGCTCGGCCTAGAGAGCCGCGCCAAGTACCTGTACCAGGTTACCAACACCCTGCCCGACGCGGTCAAAGACAACATTGAGGGCCAAACCACCACCTGGGCACAGTTCATAGCAGCAGTGAAAACGATAAAGATAGAAAACCTCACGTGGCAGGCAAAGAGGGAGAAAGAACAGCGCGAGCGCGACAAAGCCATGGAGGCGCGCATCAAAGAACTGAACACAGAGATCACCAAGCTCAAAGCCACAAGCAAAGACCCCACGGCCGCAATCCAAGCCCAGCTCAGGCAGCTCAACCTGCAGAGCCCAGCCGCAAGCACCAAAAGCACGGAGCAAGTGCTCCCAACCACGCCAGGCCACTACGAAACCCAGCAGAGCAGAGGCAGGCAACCCAGAGAACCAACCACTGAAGCAGAGAGGCAGGCACTCCAGCAGCACCTGCGGAAGTACCCGCAGCAGCCAGACACGGACGGCAGGCAAGCAACCTACGGGCGCCAGATCGCCCAATGGGCCGCGGGCAGAAATGCCAACGACCCCGTAACTGACGCCATGCCCGTGCCACTCAAGCCCGGAACTGCCGCCATCTGCAGCGGCGAGTGCTTCAGGTGCGGAACACACGGGCACAGGGCCGTGCAGTGCAGGCTCCAAGATGGCCACCCAAACCGCCTGTCCAAGGAGGAAACGAGGTGGCGGGTAATCTGCGGCGGCCGGCTTGGACCAGTCAATAGGACGGCAGCTCTGGAGGTTCACCTAGTCTTTGAAGAGCCGGATGGAACGCAGGAGGAGTGGGACGCGCTGGGACAGGATCAGGAGCAGGGAAAAGGCGAAGGGCCGTCTGCGTAGAAGGCGAGCAGGTGGCCCAGGACAAGGAAGTAGAGCCTAGCACGCTAGTCCCCACCCGGAGCGAGGAGCTGAGTGGGGACCAGCAGTCAACACCTCCGAAAGCTCGAGTTGCATGTACCGAGATCGAACACGACATCATGGATCTGTACGCGATCGGGGGATCGGAGGAAGAGAGAAAACAGAAAGCGATGGCAAAGCCATTCGCCCACGAGGTCCAGCTACACGGACCGGCAGGCGAGATCGTAAGAATACGCGCCGTGTTCGACGGCAGCGCAATGATCTGCGCGATGTGCACAACCGTTTACAACCAGGTAAAACACAGGCTAGCCGACGGGAAGCCATCAAAACGTGTACTACGCATGGCGAACGGAGCGCTGGTACAATCACAGGCCACATGGACAGGCAGCGTGGAGGTCGGAGGGATCGCAGCCCAAGGAACGTTCGAGGTCTTCGACAGCGGGGCGGATGGTCATTCCTCCTCGGGAAACCAATGCTCGAAACGCTGGACGCACAGCATGACTACGGGCGCGACCAGATCCAGGTGAGGAACGGCATGCAAACAACAATGCTGATGAACCAGATAGATCAACCGTACTACGCCAAGCTGGCGGGCGAAGGACGGGCACTGGCACTGGACTGGAAACAGCACACAGGGAAACCGAGGCAGGCGGCGCGGACAAACAGCGAAGACAAAGCACAGCCAGCGATGGCAATTGAGGATGCAGTGGAGCAGCCGGAACCAGGGGCACAGTGGACAGAAATCCCAACAGAACACCTGGGCACGAAGGGCAACACGTTCACGCGCCTGACAGACCCATTCAGCGCGAAACGGGTAAACGCCATATGGAAAGCGGTGAGGCTAGGCGATGACCTTTCAGATAACGAAAAGGAAAGGGTGCACAACCTAATTGCCTCATACGCCGACTGCTTTGCACTCTCAGTACGCGAGGTAGTCCCAGCCAAGGACGCAACGTTCAGCCTCGACATCCCCGCGGACATACAACTACCAAAAAAGACACGACAGCGGACCTTCACACCGCCGCAGAGAAGGTACCTGCACAAGAAGATCCTGGAGATGCTAGAGGCAGGCATCATCGAGCGCGCGGATCCAGCCAAGATCAAATGCGTGTCGCTCACCACACTCGGCCAGAAGCAACACGACGGACCAGGGTTGACACTGGAAGAACTGCAGCGAAAGGTAAATGACAAATGCGCTACAGCAGGGCTGGCACCACACTTCCAAGTGCCACCCAGAGAAGAAGCAACAGAAACCATGAGAGCAGACGAACAGGACCAGAAGTGGCGCATATGCCAGGACTTCAAGGAGGTGAACAAACACTCGAAGGTGGCACCCATGCAGCAGGGAGACATACGAGCGAAACAGCACCGCCTCAGCGGCCACAGGTACGTCAGCGTCATCGACTTCGCATCAGGATTCTACGCAGTCGAAATAGATCCCGAGTCAAGACCATACACGGCCTTCTATGTGGAAGGCCTGGGACACTTCTGGTACATACGCATGCCATTCGGATTGATGGGCGCCCCCACCGCATTCGCAACAGTAACAGCAATGCACCTACACGATCTCATCGCAGAGGAAACGCTCGAGATCTTCGTGGATGACGCGGGAGTAGCAACCGACACATTCGAGGAGATGATAGTCAAGCTCACAAGGATCCTGAACCGCGTGCGCGAGCGGAAGCTGTCCCTATCAGCCTCGAAATCACGACTCTTCATGTCAGAAGCCGTCTTCGCAGGAGCACGAATAGGACAGCGCGGGGTACTGCCAGACCTCGCCAAGCTCACCGCAGTAGTGGACTGGAAGCACCCCGCGATGGCGCTCAACTTGGTATCATTCCTAGGATTAACGGGACACTTCCGTGACCTGGTGAAGAACTACGCCAGAGTCGAAGGCCCACTCAGGAGCATACTCAACGGAGTTCCCCTACCGCAGCCATGCACCAAGGCCACATACCGGCGCGCCATGGGAGGTTACAACCTCAAGGACAAATGGAAAGAGGAACACACAAAGGCGTTCATCGACCTCAAAGCAGCCCTCACCTCAGAACCCATCCTGAGAGGGCCACGGTGGGACGGAACACCGTTCGTGGTAACCACAGACGGCAGCAAAGACGGATTTGGTGGGGTACTCACCCAGCGATTCCCCCACACAAAGGCCGACGGAACAGTGGCACAGAAGCTACGCCCAATCGCGTTCGCCTCGAAACGCACGTCCCCATCGGAAGCTAAGTACAAACCGTTCCTACTCGAGTTTGCCGCACTCAAATTCTCGCTAGACAAGTTCTCAGACATCATATGGGGATTCCCAATTGAGATCAAGACTGACTGCCAGGCATTGAAGGACACGCTGCTGAGCGAGAAACCAAACGCAGTACATGCGCGATGGCGCGATGGCATACTGGCACACCAGATCGTGGACGTGCGCCACGTCCCAGGCAAGATCAACGTAGTAGCCGACGGCCTAAGCCGCCAGGGGGAGGGACAACCAGCACAGAGCGGAGACGGCAGCGAGTGGGAAGTGAGCCCAGACCGAGACGAAGAAGTCGGGTTGACAAACGACATCTTGTTCACTCTCGAGGCAAGCGCACAGGTGCAGATCGAGGCCCTCAAAGCTTGATTGAAAAACGAGCACCTCTTCATAGAGGTGATCGACACAACCATCGGGCAGGACAGCGCGAGAACAGTCCAAGACCAGAAACGCGCACGACATAGAGCCTCCCAGTACATTATCGAGGAAGGCAAACTATGGAAGCTCCATGGGGGAACAAGCACAAGAGCGCGGACGCGGACAGAGTGCATGTCACAAGTGGAGGCAGAACAGCTGGCCATCGAACAACACTGCCAAGGAGGACACATGGGCCGAGATGGTGTCAAGGTCGCGCTACTGGACTGGATCACCAGCCCCAACCTGGACCTGTCAATACTACGGGCAGTTCAAGCCTGCGCGCAGTGCAAGAACTTCGGACCCACGCGGCTCAACGCCCTCCTCCAACCCATAACCAGGAGACACCCATTCGAGCTAATGGTGGGCGACTACCTCTTAATGCCACCTGGCAAGGGCGGTTACCACACCATCGGCCTGTACCTCGACACGTTCTCTCAGCATGTGTGGGCGTTCAAGTACAAATCAGCAGGGACAGCGAAGACAACAGTCGACGCAATCTGCACAATATCAAACAACTTCGTGACGCCAGAGACATTCATGACAGATGGTGGGTCCCACTTCAACAATGCCACAGTGCGTGAGTTCTGCCAAGCAAACAGGTGCAAGCATCACGTCACCCCTGCGTACTCACCATGGGTGAACGGGCTGGTGGAAGGCGCGAACAAAATCCTGCTACACGTACTCCAACGGTTGTGCGCGCTGGAGGTGGGGGAACAGGACGACGCCGAAAGCCAAGAGAAACTCCCCAGAAGCTGGCCGGACCACCTAGACGAGGTGGTCAACACGCTCAACTACCGGATCCTCCCAGCGCTGAAGTTCACGCCGAAGGAGCTACTACTGGGGATGCCCATTAACACCCCGAGAACAGAACTTGACATCGCAGAAACGGAACCAAATCACGCAGAGGCGGCAATACACATAGCGTACGCGGTGCAGCAATGGGTGGACAGGTACGAAGCAACAGTGAAGCACGCCATCGCACGGAAGAACGCGTTCGACAAACGTGTATTAAAAGGCCCAGGTGAGGTTATATTCTACAAAGGACAACTAGTTCAGGTGTACCGCAGCGACTTGGACTACACGTTCAAAACAGAGTGCAAACTACTGCCAAAGTGGTCCCAACCCTACAGGGTCAGGGAGCAAATCCGAAACGCGTACATACTCGAGCAACTGGACGGGACGGCCATAGACGGCAAGTTTAGCACGCAACGGCTCCGCGCGTTCACACCAAAACCGGGCAGCAAACTAGAGGGACAACAACAGGAGTGGGAAAACCAAAACCCACCAACGCAGTCGGACGCGGTGAGGACACCGCTTTTCGCAAGGGGGGACATGGAATAGGGGAGATGGCACAGGCGGGGCAAGGGAGAGATAAGGAAGGATCAGGCAGAGATAAGGAGGAATCAGGCAGAGATAAGGAGGAATCAGGCAGAGATAAGGAGGAATCAGGCAGAGATAAGGAGGAATCTCGGGGCGAGGATGTAAACACACGGCTGACGTAACGGAGCGAGGAATCAACTTGTCCAGAACGACTCCAGAGTGGCAGAGCACGCCGCTCCAACGGACTGGAGGGTGGAGGACCAGGGGTGTCAGCAGGGGTGAAACCGAGCGAGCGAGCACAGACACTCACGAACTGGAGGGGGGAGGACGCGGGGTGTTAGCAGGGGTGAAACCGAGCGAGAAAGCATGTGAAGTGTCAGGAGTCAGTAGGCATGAATCACAACTGACATTACATCAACACTCACCCACAAATATGGGAATCGAATAAGACATTGTCTCACTATATCCTTCGTATCTTTTGCATCAGACCCAAATTCGTGATAGACACTGCACTAATGTAAGACCACATAGTGCTCTCCATGTGTTCTGCTTACACACCCACCGGATCACAGCTAGTTTAATCCTCAATTCCAAATTACTGTTCTGCGCAGCCAAAAGCATCAAGGCGATCACATCGTCATTTAGTGCTCCAGCCGTCTTCTCAATAAGAGTGTCGCAACATCCCTCTTCCTTGTGCATTTCTACCAGGACATTAGCACATAACCAAGACATTTGACGCTGAACGCACTCTCCAGTCGCACGAACTTCGCTCCCTCACCAAGGGGCTGCAGGTAGTAGTCGTTAAATCGTGTATTTGCATCAGCTGTTTCCTCTGGGTGATCCTCCAAATGCATTTTCATATTACGCCGGAATTGATCATACTTTGTGAACAATGCAATCACAGGGACTTGAAAGGAAAGCATTAAACGCTGTCAAGAAGGTTCATACCGACGCACCATTCCGATCAGGGCAGATATCGTTGAAATACTTCAAATCATGCTCTGGTCGTTGGTTGTCCATCGGGATGCAGTACCTAAAAATATGACCGTCAGTAGTCGCAATCATGAATACCCGAGTGGCCAAACCATATTGCATGTAATCTATCTCTCAATCGACTTTCTCCGGACTTTTGTCGAACGAAGTCCTGCACAATCTTCAACTCCTTGTCGTCTCCCGCCTCGAATCCGCAGGAATCATGAAAAATATAACCATGATGATTGGAGAAAACAAGCTGGTCCTCAATGCTGTGTTCGCCACGCTGGGTGAAGGGTCAACAATAACTGAGAAATAGTGCTATATCACCGACCTCCATGGATGGCTCGAGTTGAATCTGGTGAGGCGCTAAGACCAGACTGACCGAGTTACGAAAGGTTTAGACTACGTACCGCCTCCTCGTCGTCCTCGTCGAACGTTCGCCTATAGATAGTTGGACTTTGCGTAGTATCACAGACTCTCTGCAAGATAGAGGTCTTGCCAGCATTTGCCCTTCCAATAATCAGGACTCGAAACTTGATGTTTGGGAGTCGACGATGCGTAACCATTAGTAACAGAGTGTATGGGAAGCAAAACGGAGATCAGCGTGGTTGGTTGTACTTTTAGAAAGTAACTTAGTAGGACAGCCTAATATATCTCTTGATAGAAGTCTGTTATCCGCCAATGGCGAAGACTGAAAGTCATGGGTTCATGAACAGTTGTATCGATGCGCCTCGAATTCACCGCGACAAGTACTCCACTCGCTATCGGCCAATTGTAATCCTGCGTCAACAACTCGAAGGGCGGGTGCGCTCTTTGTCACGCCCGGGATTCACGGTACAATCACCACGACTGTACTACACCTCTCATCTCGACTTGGCCAGATCTCCCATGCTAACTTACGCGCTTGCCCTCGTCACGGTCTCCACACCATTCGCACAGCGACCTTTACTACTCAAAGATACACGTACATCAAAAGATCAGGATCCCTCCTTCCAACAGATCCACTGCCTGGGCCATAACCGCCCACGGTTCAGATCAGATACTGTATCCAATTGTCGGACCCCTTCTCTCCCTCATCCGTACCTCTTTTATCCACAACCATTGCCCCCCAGCAAACCGTCAACCGTCAAACCGAGCCCCTGGTCCCACCAGTTGAGCCGGGGCAATCATTACCTTCCCACCCTTCAGCGTCCCCGAGCCCAGATACATCTCAAACAACTTTTCTCTTTCGCGTAGCTATCTACCTCTCCAAGACCGCCCCATGTCCCCCCAGTTACCGTCCGCACAGGGCACCTCTCACCCAGGGACGCCTGCCCCCTTCCCCACCTTCTCATCTTCCCTCACAAGCCCCGTTCATCGAAAGCCCCCTCAAGCCACAGTTTCCTCGGCTACGGCTCCTCCGCTCGTTCTTCCTGCCGCCCAAATCAATCTCTCACCCTCGCCGCTTCCTTACAAGTACCTAACACTCGATGCCGCCCATTGGATCCTCACCTCGGCGGAGCTTCAATCCCTCGTCTCGGGCGCCATCCGCGAGAGCGTAAAGGAACAGTTCATCCGCCTCCTCCCGTCGACTATCATCGGCACCCAGATGCCTGAAGATGCTGCACGTATAGAGCACTTCTGGGACACCGCTGGTACTTTGAGGCGCACCGCCGCAACATGTTGCTGCGCGCACTCGCAGCATCCGGCGCAGACAGCGACTTGCTCACCCAACTCAGCGCCACCCTACCCAACCTCGATCTGCTACATGCGGCGGTGCAATGCACATAGCTCACCACTTCCCGCGACATCCATCGCGCGAGCGCCCTTGCCGTTGCGCTGCGAAAGCTGAATGCGAACTATGCACGCCGTTCACGTGACCTCAACAAGGCCCGCGCGCTCATCGCTGCTCTGCTCAGCGAGATTGACGAGGCGTGAAAGGTCCCCGAGGAACAGGCGATTCAATCGATGACCTCAGGGCTGCGGCCCTCGAGCAGCGCGAAAAGACCACCACTGGCTTGGGCGACTCGGTGACCGACGACGACCATCCTGATGACGATGATGCTACAAGACGGAGCGAGCGCCGATCTCACCATGATCTCGCATGCCGAGGCTGGAAAGGCCGTTGCTGCCCAGGCACGGCTCACGATGATGCGTACTGACCACCCTTCGAGCTCGCGTCCCCCGCCCTCTGCCTTCAGTTCACGCTACCAGTCGTCCTCCATGACGCCCGGGACGGACACTCCTCTACACAGGCAGCCGTCTACAACGAGCCAGGTAAGCTGCGTAAGCGCCGCCCGCAAGCGTAGCAGGCGCAAGAGTAAGGCGAGCCTGCGCCTCCACGCTTCCGTTAGTGCCCGCTCGCACTCGACTGCGCGGAGTGCGCGGAGTAAGAGCCGTAACAAGGGAAAGGCGTTTGCGCAGGCAGAACGTCCCCTTTCCTAGCTACCGGCTGATGTGGAAGGGTCTTTTCTGGAGATGGAAGGCCATCCAGCTGGTGAGGAGGACTGTGAAGAAGATGGAAGCGAAGGCGATGGTGGCGACGATGGAAGAGTGGATGGAGAGCTATCCCCAAACGGTGCACAAACCGGTCCGTGATGCGCATTCTCTCCCCCTGCTCTACTTTGCTGATTGATGAGGGTATTATTATCCATTATCACTGCCTACAGCTAGACCCTTTACCCAATCCTGTCCGCTCTTACCCCTACACCGGAGGAGCAGGCACTACTCGTGCTGAAAGTCACCTCATCTTCCCCGACATCCTCTCCTTCACCTCTGAACGATGATGCTCCCGGCGGCAGGGGGACCCTTGGCGCATAGATCCACCTCCTTTTCTTCGACTTCTACCCCCTCAAACTACCCTTCGACCGCAGGTCCATCGCGTCCACACCAAATCTCCCCCCTTTGTCAAAACCCACCACCCACCACTACCATCGTGCCCACGGTCTGACGGTGCTGATGCGCGCGAAGAAGTCGTACAGTCGTACGAGCGGAGACATGATCCCCGGTCCTGCTTCCATCTTTTCCGTTACTACGACCCAATCCGCGCCCGATCTCGCAGGTGGTCAGTCACTTGATATGCCTCCGATCTCCGACGGTGGTAGCTGGCAGGCCCATGCACACTCAGTTGCTCAACTGCGAGTAATCCCTTAGACCGGTGTTTGCCTGGAGCCGAGGTGAAAAAAGATTGCCTGTGCGATAGGCGCAGCTGGAGGGGCGATGGCCGCCGCTTCAAGTTCAAGTTCAGCTTCGGGCTCCGACGCAACAGGTGGTAGAGCTACGTATCATCCATCAAATGCCCCTTGAAGGAATTCACGTACCACAGGCTCTTCGTCGGGTGCAGCCTCATGCCCGGGTCCCCAAGAGATATCGGCGACCCCGACCGTAGCAGCAACACTAGTTGCAGCGCCCCATCTTCCTGCAGATGCCACAGATGGTGGCGCTCAGGAGAGTGCAGGAGCTGCAGCGACGCAGCTGGCTGCCTCTTCCTCCTTGGCACGCCTCTTCGCGAGCGCCTGGCGCTCGCTCCATGTCATCCTACCGATGGAAGCCCCGGCAGGGCGTAGCATAGGAATCGACTGCGCGGAGGGGAGGTGCAGCAGAGACCGTGGGATTTGGTGCATCCCAGGTGCCCGTACGCAGCGCTGCGCTGCCAACGGTAGTTGTACGGAAGGTCGGACCCGATGGGGCCGTTGCTGCAGGGATATCCGCGGAGGTATGTGAAGCAGAAGGTACGGCAGGCTTGGGAGGTGCGGGCACTGTCGCGCTGCGTATGGCGGCAATATCGACCTTCCCAACCGGAGTGTAATTGGTGCCTACCGGTGCGATGGGCTCGAACTTGCGAGCCTGCTCGTCATGCACAGAATACTTGGTGCCCGATCAGAAACGCACGCGCCTGTATATAGAGATAGAGACACTGTAGAAGTCTGTTACCGGCATATGGCGACACCTGAAAGTCATGGGTCGTGCAAGTCTTCACACGTCGGGTTTCTGACCACTCCCTATCACGACAGGCAAGAACGGATAAGCAGAGTCCGCTTATAGTCCACTGTGAGATCAATTAATGTCCAATATATTGACCACTAAGTAGATTCAGTTGTTGTCGCAAATTATATTAAGACAATTGAATGATCTGTCGACCCATCCTTATACGTCACATGATTTAAAATAAGAATACGCAAACAATTGAATATTAGTCATGTGCTTAAGAGAGAGCCCTTTATTTCCTGACGTATGTAAACTAAATTGTTATCTCACCCGACGCGAATCATCGATAAGATTATATAAACTTATTTCACTCTATTGTTTTAGTCTTAACAGGCTCTGATTAGCTTAACGCAGCGGGGCATGGAAAGGCATCCGTTTATACTGAATAAGATGAGACATAAATAATGTCTACAAATCAGGCTACAAATTTTAAATTAGAATAGTCTGCTAATTTGCTAGCGATTATCGGCCGATGGAGATCGATTGGCCCGATAATTTCCAGCTAATGAGCAGACTATTCTAATTTAAAATTTGTAGCCTGATTTGTAGACATTATTTATGTCTCATCTTATTCAATATAAACAGATGCCTTTCCACGCCCCGCTGCGTTAAGCTAATCAGAGCCTGTTAAGACTAAAACAATAGAGTGAAATAAGTTTATATAATCTTATCGATGATTCGCGTCGGGTGAGATAACAATTTAGTTTACATACGTCAGGAAATAAAGGGCTCTCTCTTAAGCACATGACTAATATTCAATTGTTTGCGTATTCTTATTTTAAATCATGTGACATATAAGGATGGGTCGACAGATCATTCAATTGTCTTAATATAATTTGCGACAACAACTGAATCTACTTAGTGGTCAATATATTGGACATTAATTGACCTCACAGTGGACTATAAGCAGACTCTGCTTATCCGTTCTTGCCTGTCGTGTATCGGCCAATCATCGCCTTGACAAGTACTCCACTAAGTATAGTAGGCAATAGCTATCGGCCAATTGTAATCCTGCCGCCGAGCTGTCAATCTCGTTGACGCCCTCGTTGACGCCATGATGTTAAGATGGTCGCAGGGGAGGTGGTGACTTGGGCGCACTGGTCAGTACTCTTTACTCATTTGCCATGGAATCAGTGTCCACGATCGAGGAGATCATCCAGACGGTTCAGCGGTCAGTACAGCTCCCACAACTCAGGTCATTTTCACTCACCAATGGGATTTAGATTTCGTATCCTGTCGGTCGGTCGGGTCAGTTTTTGTCGTTTCGTCTCGTACAACCAAGGACCAATCATCCACTACAGTCCGGTGTTGGCAAGTCATCGCTGATTAACTCTGTATTCCGTATGAACGATGCTGTAAGAGGCTACTATACCGGACGAATGGCGGCTTAACCTCCACCGGTTCCCGGTTGCTGTAGCGTGTTTCGCACTTCAAACCTGGAGAAGCGGATATCCAGCAAGAATTCACCTCACAAGACAACCCATATTTCGTTCTACACGATTCTAAAGGCTTCGAAACAGGAGATCTCGCCACTTTTGAGACTGTACGTCAATTTATCGTGGGACGATCAAATGAAGAGCTCGAGCTCAAGGAACAGCTCCATGCTCTGTGGTGCATATATTTCTCCTGGATCCTGCCGACCTTCATTCACTGTTATCAGGCTTTGTACAGAGACACCGACGGCCGGGGGTCGTGTGTTCGAGGCAGGGGACGAGAAGTTACTCCAATTTCTTCATGGTTTTCGAAGTCAAAGTGCGTTATCGACCTCCATTTCATTGACTTTTGTGATCGACTGATGATTATCAATCAGTCCCCGTTGTGATTGTGTTCACTCAGTACGACAAACTCGTAAGGACGAAGGAGGCTGAGTTACTAGAGGATGACGAAGGTATAGACTCAGCTGCTCTTAAACGTAAGAGCGAGAAGGAGGCCGGGAAAGCGTTTGAAATCTGTGTGCAGTCTCTCCAGCGCACGATGGATCGCCTCAAGATCCCGATGCCGTATTATGTCAAAGTTTCAGGTATATTCGTGCCATTTTACTATTTATTCTGGTCTTGACTGCTTCCTAGTTCGTCCGCACTATCAGGAGGATGTTTCAGCTCTCGTGGAAGTCACCCGGAGTATTGTCGAAGAACGACTCAATGAAGAGGCCTGGATAATGTGGGCGATAGCTCAACGGGCAAGTCTCCCGGTCAAAATCAATGCTTGCGTCACGTAGGTTCATCCAACCTTTTGGAAATTTACTCACGTCTATTTCCCTCTGGAAAGCAAGGGCATGAGTTGTATGTGTCTGAGGCGTTTGTCTCGTCGCGACCCTTTAACAGTATCTTAGATTACAGTCGCCTCCTTGCAGGTAGCGTGCCTGGAATCGGACAGATCTTACTTCGCGCCTGCCTCGCGGAAGTCCACAAAGACATCATCAGATGTTGGAACTTTAAGAGCGAGGTAAATTACCTTCATTTTATGTTATGCTCGCTCGATTTATGTCCTCATTGTTAGGTTCTCAACGGCGAAGAATTCAACCAACTGATGCTGCATCTCGTCCAAGATGTTCAAGTCACACCCAATGTCTCGACGTATGTGCCGATACATATCACCCGACGAGTTTTGACGCTTCTCTCAGTTCTCCGACCATTGACACAATTTCTCAATTTGTGACCCTTGTCACTGCTGCCTCCGCTCCTATTGCGCCACCCGTCGCCATCCTAGGCTTGTCATACATCTTTGTGCAATGGCTTTCGACCGCTATTCTGACAAACGCGTATGTGACCTTGCCCATCTGTATGACCTGATACTTATCAACGATCGCTAGATCCGAGGTTCAACGTCTCCTACTCGTTTACACTGTGGATCTCATTGGTGTTATGAGAGAACTATTTTACTTCATGCTCCAACCTAACAAACCTCTGGCAACCTGGACAGAGCTACAAGAGGCCTTTGAGGCCTACGAGCGATCGCGATCTCGTCAACAAATTCACAATAGCATATCAGTGCAGGGTGAACGAATCATGACTGCAGATGGCATCAGCGAGCAAGTTCATTATTTGGTGATGGAATACCTGGAAAACCAAATGTCGATGTAGCTTCCCCCATGACTCTGTTTTGTAACCACCGAAATTTCGTATTGTTAACTGTGATGTATGATAGGTTCTTTATATGCGAGCCATCCTGAAATGCCTTCCGCACGCAATGGAGATGATTTATATCGAACATAAAATGAGTATCTGTATAGGGAGTATTGCCCCTCGGGCTGTCGACGCAACCTCTTCTCCGAGTGAACAGCAACACCCAAGTAAATGCTCAAAGGAAGGAAGAGCGCGGAAAGGAAGGGGTGATGACGTAGTGGGAATAGTGTGAGAACGAGAAGGGTAGCAGACAGACATCGCATGGCTCATTCTGTGTGGAGAACAATAGATTGAGAATGCATTCGCAGCAACGCAAAGGTTTTCAGTACATACTGATCAAAAGCTGTCGTCTCGTATTCCCTTCTGTTCACTCGTACTCCTGATCCTCTTCTCTCATAGTTGTGGGTAAGAATAACATTCCTCTGTGATCGCGTTCATGATATAGTTCATGCCAGTGGGCGGCAAGGGACCTATTCCAATCTTTGTAGGGAGGGCTATGACCAGGACATCAACTTGAAGCCGCATCATACATACGAGCCCTCGGCCCGCCAAGGCGGGTGCGCTCTTTGTCATGCTCCGGGCCGGTTTATGAGCGCCGGCTGAACGCACGGACTCATTCATTCATCGCCAAGGGATTACGGTCACCACTATCACTGGCGGTACTACATCCGGTCCCTCATCCCCACCTTCTCCCCCAGCCAGTCTTAGACTAGCAGGGAGGGAAGGAAGGGGGAGAAATGGCACGGCAGAGATACCAAGTAGCGAGGGGGTCCATACTCTACGCTTGCGGGGTCTTAGAAGAGTTTAGGGAGATTTCACGCACAAGGCCTTAGAATTAATGGGGTTTGCGAGATCTCTAGACTGCTGTTCGCGTGCCCTTCTATTCCACAAGACAGAGACTTTAAATACCTCTAGAAACACAGTTTCGCGTGGCCCAGAAGCGTAGAGTACGGAGTAGAAAGTAATAGTACGAACCTAGCGGGCGCGAAGACTACGGGTTGAGTTGTAAGAAGTAAGAATTAGAGGTGAGACACAGAGGCAGGGAAGGGCACAACGCCCACACAGGAGGGTAGGGGAACACAGGAGATGTCCAGGCGAGAGCTCAGAACCGGGAAGTAAGGTGAAGTACGTATCACAAAGTTTTGGATTGTGGGTGTGTTCTCAGTAGATCATCATGGGGCGCCGCAGCAACCTGTAGACAGGGCGCGATAGGAGATTGAAGGGAAACATACCATAAATGGGTGTGAACGTAGAATGCGAGGCAGGGGACAGACCGAGGCGCAAAGAAAGAAATAAGCGCTGTACGAGGCAGCATAGCGAGGTACCAGAATAGAGAAATAAGTGGTGGCATTGTGGCACGCGAGCAAGGCAGGGTGAGGAGGCGATGGTCTGGTGGCGTACCGAGGTGCCAGGGTCGCGCCGAAGTTAGCGATTTTGAGGGCAGTGCCGGAGGGTGCTGCGTGAGCGATTACAAGGGCAGAGGACACGCTGACCTTGGTTTCCCCAGCGCTACGCGGCGTAGCAGGTCACCGCCCTCTTCCTCGCGTTCACGTGGGTGTGTGTTCCACAGGCTGAGGCCCACCATGTCCGCAGAAAGGATGATATTCAGTGCTAGTAATGTGGGCTGCCACGGTTGCCATCTCTCCTGTGGCGATGTCGGGGATACATGCATTTACCATGAGGCCAAATTCAGTTGGAAGGGTGTGTGAAACATCCGTGACCCTGCAGCTTGACGACGACGACATCACCCTAAGGTAGCCTTCAAGTGTTAGTCTTCCGTCCCCGCGGTCAGACCTGTCATGGATTGACTGAGCGCTGACTAACCTCCGATTAGGCGCGCTCGACGACCCACTGGCACAACTCTTCCCCTCTCTCGACCCAACCAGGCAATAGCACTACCTAGTCATTCTATATTCCTTCCGCAATGCCGATGGATAACCATTCTCTGGGCTCGGAGGTGATAAATCACGTTGTACGTCGCTGGAAGGGATCGGATAAAGAAGAGGATAGAGGTACGCAAGTGGTTTAAACGACTGCTTACAAATGATTGCTGACTTGGTAGCAAAGGTCAGGTTGGCCGACATGTGACAATTGAAACGCTTCCCGATAACGTCCTCTTGGAAATATTCGATTTCTATCGATTCATGGTTCGGAATCTTCGGATATCTACCTGGCATTGGAGATGGTTGTTGCACGTGTGCCGAAGATGGCGATACATAATGTTCGCATCTCCGCACCGTTTGGAACTGCGACTTCGCTGCACACCAAGAACACCTGTGAGGGAGACCATGGCTGTCTGGCCAACCTTGCCCATCATCGTAGACAACTGGCCTGATTTCAGACCACCAGTACGCCCCCCTCCTGAGGGCGGGGATAACCTCGTTGCTGTACTCGAGCATCATGACCGCGTATCCTGGATTCGGCTCTTGGGTCTAACAAGTCGGTTATTGGCCCAAATGGTCACAGTGATGCAGGAACCATTTCTGACGCTCAAATGTATTCAACTTGGCGTTGAATCGAACGATGACATGGCACCAGTACTTCCCAGTGCTTTCTTGGGTGGATCCGCCCCATATCTACAACTTTTCCGCTTGGAGGGCATCCCATTTCCAACATTACCCAAACTTCTTTCGTCTGCCGGGGACCTTACCGAGGTTCGACTCGAGAGGATACCAAATACTGGGTACATTTCACCCGAAGCGATGGCGACATGCTTGTCCACATTGATCAACCTCCAATTCCTTACCATCGAGTTCCAATCCCCGAGTTCCTGCCCCAATCAGAGAAGCCGACGTTCCCCTCCGCTGACACGTGCTATCCTCCCCGCCCTCGCCGAGTTTCAGTTTCGAGGCGTGAGCGAGTACTTGGAGGACTTCGTGGCTCGAATTGACGCTCCCCATCTCAGATTGGCTGACATAACATTCTTCAATCAGCTCATTATTGACGTCCCACTACTTCCTTGGTTCATCGGTCGTGCAGAGAAACTCAAACCACTCGATCAAGCAACAGTGATTTTTGGCAACCATACCGTCGCCGCCATCCTTGCTCCCCAACCGCAAGGGCCATATAATCCATACGCTGTTCGCCAATACCTCATGTTACGAGTCTCATGCAAAGAGTTAGATTGGCAAGTCTCGTCCATAGCTCAGATATACCGCCAGTTCTTGCCTATCTTCTCTGGTGTGGAACGACTCCACATCAACGACAGTTATCCCTCAAAGCCAGATGGTCAAGACGACATGGACCGCATGCAGTGGCTGGAACTTTTACACCTCTTTCCTGTTGTGGAGACGTTACGTATTTCCAAGTATCTGCGGTCGTTCGTCATGCCAGCACTGAACGATCTCACCGGGGAATGGGCTGTAGAAGTGTTACCTGCACTACGCAATCTTTACCTGATGGGAATGCAGCCGTCCGTGCAGGAAGTTGTAGAGCCGTTTGTCGCCGCGCGCCAGCTTTCCGATCACCCGGTCACTGTCCACTATGAGTAAGTGAGGTGGGGTGAGGGTGATGACCACTAACCCAGGTCAACGGATATTGATATGTGCTCTCTACTCTCCATTCTGCTAGCGTTCGTTGTCTACCTCTGCATATATTGCCACTTTTTGCTGCTTGAAACACCTATTGCTTTGATTAGCCGCCACTGGCATGACCCCCTTTATATAATATATTAAACTCTGTTCTCACCACGGAGGCACGCCAGATTTTACCTTGGCACGGTTCCATGGAATACAGCACGTCGAGCTGAAGGGAACCAGGTTGAGTTTTGACGTCCGCGTCGCGGTAAGTAGTTCTTCAGCATCAATGTCATACCTATACGTCTACACGGTGATACGGATGGACGGGATCTGGCCGAACATTTCTACAAATCGATGTTCTTGGGCGGAGGTGAAGATATAAGAGGTCGGTGAAGGCCCTCCGGGATTCGGTGGAAGTTGGGGGAGAGGGGAGTAAGTCTAGAACGTTGGGTAAACCGTCACTTCGTACACTCCGGAGCATGATCGATGATGGTCTCTTGATATCTCGGTGAGTGGTTGAACCCCTTTTCACGCAAGATATACGAGCCTACTATTGATTCGTGCACGAGAAGGTCGAATGCTGTGTCTGAGCTGTCTAGGTTGGCTGTTTTTGTTTCCTGGTATTCGCACTGTCAAATGGACATTCTTGTTTTCTTAACTCAACGTTTATTACAGTGTGCAGTGCTATAAAGATGCGTACATATCTACCAGTAGCCATGATGGTAAGCGAGGCAAATTGGGAGTTCCAAGTTGTTCACGACCTCTTGAAGGGCGTGAGACAGCCCAGATCCGGGCAAGAAGGCACCGCGTCATGACTCACGAGGTGGTCATCCACCAAGGTTCACACAATCCTCACACCCCCGGGATTAATGGTACCACTATAGCTTCCCAAGGGGCACAGCTGCGGCAGAAACCTGACAATCCCTGTAGCAAGGCTGATCTCTGCCAGCCAGGCGAGGTACTACACTTGACATCGGCTCGCGCCCCGACAAGATATTGACCGTCGACAGTTCTTCCTGCACCGCAGTGGTGTCTGCGACGAGCTGCAACGCATATACGGAGGGTGTGATAATCGTGTTCGCCTGGGGTGGGCCGGCACAGCACATTGGACGGTTCGGATGTGAGCTACCCCGCAGCGCCAGCCGCTCAACTTGTTCCTGCCTACGAGAAACGCCTCGTTTAGACCTGCCTGGGAAGAACAAAAGTGAGATGGGTGGGAGGACGTGGGAGGACTAACTGCCTATGTGCGCGCACCTGCTACTGATACATCGTAACAGCGGCACTGCCACCCTCCTGCGTGGGCTTGTATGCGCATTCGATTTTGTTTTTGAGCTTGTGCGTCTGCGTAGAGTGGATGAGCGACACCACCCGTGCGCGGTTTACCGCAACAAGAGCCTGCATAAGCAATCTGAGGCGTCCACGCCACAACCTTACCGAGCTGGGTCTGCTAGCTGTGGTCCTTGGACCGAGAGTAAAGTCTTCATCTAGGGAAAACGCAGACGAGTGAGGAAGAGAAGATGGCGAAAGAAAGATGAGACGAGGTAACTTAGAGAAAAGAGGCACGGTCACGGTGAGAAGGCTGTCTCAGGAACGTCCGCATATCGCTCACGTGACAAAGGCCGCTAAGTGTTGTTGCGCCGCTTGGAGCGAGTGAGCGGATGCATGATGCATTATTCCATCAGGATTCGGGTTTCAAGGTGGGATTGTTCCGCCGCCTGTATATATTAAGTTACGCGGAAAGCGGGGAACGTCTAGTTACCTCCGAGTCGCCACGCGGCGCACGGATCCACAGACTTGGCTTCGGAGCTGGGCGAGTGGCACATGGCAGCGAGCCCCGCATTAGAAATCCAAGATGCACGGAGGATGGAACCCCGCTATACAAAGGATATGTAACACGAGGGATGTGGTAAGCAGTAGATACACAGACGCGGCAACAACGCACTGGCTTCCGTCTTGGGATACGCTCGCATGTGGGACTTTTATGAAGGTCTGAATGAGGAGGTAGCGTGGCTTTGGCACGAGAATTGACAAAGTCGGCGCCGTAACCACGGATTTGTATCTGGGACTGCTCTATCTTGCTGTGCTTGCGCTTCGGTCAGTGGCACCCGGGTGATAGGTAGGAATGCGGGGGAGACAAGACCACCAGGGACGTGTGGGCAATTTTGTGCGCATTAAGTTGCGCCTTTCAGGGTCGCATCCATCGGAAAAGGCTAGAAATGTCGGGAGAAATGTAGAACCAAAGTGCTGGGCGCGGAAGACCCCAGGCGCAAGGAGAAGGTCGAAGGGGTGGATCAGTCATATGTCGAGGCCAGATCCTTTGCAATCAGTCAAGCAGTCCATGCCTCGCGCTCGTCCGATTCATGCAAGACATCCTCGCGTCCATCGCGCCACTGGTGAGGAATGAGCTAGACACCGTAACATCGGACACGCCCGAGCCGCATACATTCCATGATTTCCGTTAGTCTTGAGTTCCATTTGTTCTCCTCTCGGCGCAGGGCAGTGAGTGTGGATGGTATGCGGGCAAGTTGCCAAGCACGTAAGACGGCAGGACGAATGCAGCTAGCTGTGAAAGTGTCGTAGAGTTGAGATATCACAGGGCCAGGCTGAGGACGTGCAGCATGCGCGTCACTAGACCTAGTTGTCGGTAAAATTACGAGGGGCGACCTCTTACTTCTCGAGGAGAATGTGGGATGACTTTGAAGGTCACGATCACCTTCATGCGTCTCTTCCCGCAGCAGCCAATGGGGCAAGCAGATACGGCCTTTGGATGAGTGAAGGGGGCAGGTGAGCGAGAACGATGCATGAAAGTGTGTGGTGACGGAAGGGTTCATGTTCTTATCCTTCACCTTCACTCGCTCTCTAGAAACAAAGTCTCTGCTTGATCACATACACGTACAGTACACGAGGCTCGAGTCGATCGTGTTGGCGGCGCGGGACATCCCGTGATGGGTAGGATGCACAGTTTAAATTTAGGACAACCACGTGGCAGCATGAGCCGAGGATATGACACTCGTCCTCGTTTCTTCAATAAAGGTGAGGAAGAGGGCGGGCACCCGATTCGACCACAACCAATCTATCCCTCATGCTTCCTCACCTTCTCCTCGTCCTCTCCCCAATCTTAGCTTTTCTTCCCTCTGCCGCCGCCCACGGCATTGTCACAAAAGTCGTAATAGATGGCACAACCTACACTGGCAATGTTCCCAACGCGCAGCCCACAGATAGTCCCATTCGCCAGATCGCTGATATTGGCCCCGTCAAGGGTGCGAACAACCCATACCTGAACTGCGGGCTGGCCGCCCAGCTAGCCACCATGGTTGTGCCCGCGAATCCCGGCTCTGTCATCCAGTTTTTTTGGGGCAACCCTGGTGGGCAAAACGTGAATTGCTTTCTCGACCCTCCTCGCACTCCTCGCTAACTACCGACGCGTCGTTGGGCTGCAGTGGCCGCATAATACCGGCCCAATCATGACTTATATGGCTGCGTGCGACACCAGCACCTGCGACAAGTTCAACGGTTCAACTGCCAAGTGGTTCAAAATTGACCAGCTCGGCAAAAAGCCAGACGGGTCCGCTTGGTACCAAAAGGACGTCAGTGCGTAGAAGATCCCTTCTTCCCCTCCCCCAAAGATCGCACATACACTTACTAACGCTCGGGCGCGAAACCCCGACAGTGAATGAACAACCCATCGCAGTGACGCTCCCCACCCAGGTCGCCCCTGGCGGCTACCTCGTCCGTCACGAGATCATTGCGCTCCACCTCGCCGTGACCCTCGGCGGCGCCGAGTTCTACCCGTCCTGCACGCAGATCCTCGTCGGCGGCTCCCAGACCGGTACCCCCGACCAAACCGTGTCCTTTCCGGGCGCGTACAACGACAACGACCCGGGCATCTACGACCCGAACGTGTACGATGACACCGCGGCCTACACCTTCCCCGGCCCGCCCTTGTCCAACCTCGCCTCGGCATCCAGTGGGACCCCATCCGACGCGGGTTCGAGCTCACCCGCGGCGACTGCGACCAAGGGCTCAGGCACGACTAAAGGGAACAAGCCGACGTCCACGAGCGGAGCGCAACCGACGTCGTCGCCGTCCTCGTCGAAAGTGATCTGCAGACTCAATAAGCGCGGCACGTCCCTCACGCGGCGTGCCATGGGCATTGCCCAGCACAAGCACCGCGTGGGCTTTATGCGCGCCATTCGCGATGCCTTTTACTATTCTTGATTGGTCCTCTTCACCACCACTTGATTTCACCTGATGATATTGACGCACTCACGCATATATGACCGACTGGTAAGATGTGGGATTGATTTCCCGCAATGTAGCATTACAGTTATTCACAGACAAAGTCACTTTCTGTTGTCCAAACAACCGTGTAACTATTTATTTGGCATAATTATGATGCATAAACAGAAAGAGGACAAATTTCTTCGACATAAAAGCTCGCTTTGGGGGGTCACCGGCACCGATTACGGATGGAGCCCACACGCGATGGAAACGCATGTCCCCTGACCCCTGGAAGTGTGGCCCAGGGTGTCTGATGATCGCACAATCCGCACAAATGGACAGCCCGCCTGGCCTCGTGGCCGTCGTCAGCCCTGCCTCGTGGACTGCCATATTAAGACTTATGGTCTCCCCAAAAACTCGAAGCCTGATGCGATTTTTTTTTCGAAGCGGCGTGCTTGGCGCTGAAGGAGGGGTGGTGCCTGAATTGTGCGCGATGAGTGCAGCAGTGATCATGAGTACGCGAAGGGTGCGGACTTTTGACAGTGTACGCACAGCTGAAAGGGTACGGTACAGTGGGCCCTAGACAACTCATCAAGCATGCACGCAGACAGTCAGGAGACTCCGATACTGGTAGCGATAGTGATGGTATGCGGTCTCTGTGATGTTCAAGTCGAAAAGCGTCGAAAATCTCCAAGAGAACATCCTCTGGAACGTCATCTATCGTAGTTCGTCTGGGATGAGAGAAGGTCGTGGCAGTCGATAGTCCTCAATAAAGGCTGGCTGAGAGGGTATGGCATCTATACCGTCGACGGCGTCATTCATAGATCCGAGAACAGGGGTGTTAAGCCTGACGGCGAGACCATGGCAGCGGCTGACCTAATCACTTACTTCCGTGCGGACTCGGAGGGAAAAGAGGGCCGCCCGTTGAGTTCCAGTACTACCCCATATCTGAAATATATGATGAGTTGTCTCTCTTCAATTCTTCGAAGGTCCAACTCCGTTCCTTTCTTGATGCAGCTCTTAGGTAAGCAAGAAGATGGAGTTATGAGAAAAAGATGGGGTGCATAACAATAAAGTCTACAAAGTCCTGAACAGAATACTCCTGAGGAGCTGTAGTAAAGTATTGAGCAACTTGCAAGCCAATGTTTGACTTCTGATAGTCTGACTCTGCTTGATTGAGAGCTGACAACGGTGAAGTGCCAGAAACACGTAGAATGGTAGCATGCTTCAAGATCACAATGATAGCTGGCACAAATTTAAGATATAGTGGCAACAGTGATAAAAACAAATACCAAGTATGAGATGATATTTCTTGCCAGAAGAAAACTAGAAAGACATGCATATCAGGAGCTTGACCATATAACAATAATATGAGAGTGCCACATGTTTGATAATTGGCAGTGACATAACATGATTTACCTGATAATTGAATAAGAGGAGTGATCAGTTGGTTATGTGCAAAGGGCACCCACAGTCTGCAGGGTGGAGATGCGGGGAATCAGCAGGGGTGAATCCGAGCAAGTGAGGGAGCACAGGCACTCACTTCCTGGAGGGCGGAGGACGCGGGGTGTCAGCAGGGGTGAATCCGAGCGAGCGAGCCCAGGCACTCACGGACTGGAGGGCGGAGGACGCGGGGTGTCAGCAGGGGTGAATCCGAGCGAGCGAGCCCAGGCACTCACCAACTGGAGGGCGGAGGACGCGAGGTGTCAGCAGGGGTGAATCCGAGCGAGCGAGCCCAGGCACTCACGAACTGGAGGGCGGAGGACGCGGGGTGTCAGCAGGGGTGAAACCGAGCGAGCGAGCCCAGGCACTCACGAACTGGAGGGCGAAGGACGCGGGGTGTCAGCAAGGGTGAAACAGAGCGAGCGAGCCCGGGCACTCACTTCCTGGAGGGCGGAGGACGCGGGGTGTCAGCAGGGGTGAAACCGAGCGAGCGAGCCCAGGCACTCACCAACTGGAGGGCAGAGGACGCGGGGTGTCAGCAGGGGTGAAACCGAGCGAGCGAGCCCAGGCACTCACGGACTGGAGGGCAGAGGACGCGGGGTGTCAGCAGGGGTGAAACAGAGCGAGCAAGCGCAGGCACTCACCAACTGGAGGGCGGAGGACGCGGGGTGTCAGCAGGGGTGAATCCGAGCGAGCGAGCGCAGGCACTCACGAACTGGAGGGCGGAGGACGCGGGGTGTCAGCAGGGGTGAATCCGAGCGAGCGAGCGTAGGCACTCACATCCTGGAGGGCGGAGGACGCGGGGTGTCAGCAGGTGAAACCGAGCAAGCGAGCCCAGGCACTCACGGACTGGAGGGCGAAGGACGCAGGGTGTCAGCAGGGGTGAAACAGAGCGAGCGAGCGCAGGCACTCACTTTCTGGAGGGCGGAGGACGCGGGGTGTCAGCAGGTGAAACCGAGCGAGCGAGCGCAGGCACTCACGAACTGGAGGGCGGAGGACACGGGGTGTCAGCAGGGGTGAATCCAAGCGAGCGAGCCCAGGCACTCACCAACTGGAGGGCGGAGGACGCGGGTGTCAGCAGGGGTGAATCCGAGCGAGCGAGCCCAGGCACTCACATCCTGGAGGGCGGAGGATGCGGGGTGTCAGCAGGGGTGAAACAGAGCGAGCGAGCGCAGGCACTCACCAACTGGAGGGCGGAGGACGCGAGTGTCAGCAGGGGTGAAACCGAGCGAGCGAGCCCAGGCACTCACATCCTGGAGGGCGGAGGACGCGGGGTGTCAACAGGTGAAACCGAGCGAGCGAGCCCAGGCACTCACATCCTGGAGGGCGGAGGACGCGGGGTGTCAGCAGGGGTGAATCCGAGCGAGCGAGCGCAGGCACTCACGGACTGGAGGGCAGAGGACGCGGGGTGTCAGCAGGTGAAACCGAGCGAGCGAGCCCAGGCACTCACGGACTGGAGGGCGGAGACGCGGGGTGTCAGCAGGGGTGAAACCGAGCGAGCGAGCCCAGGCACTCACCAACTGGAGGGCGGAGGACGCGGGGTGTCAGCAGGTGAAACCGAGCGAGCGAGCGCAGGCACTCACATCCTGGAGGGCGGAGGACGCGGGGTGTCAGCAGGGGTGAAACCGAGCGAGCGAGCGCAGGCACTCACGAACTGGAGGGTGGAGGACGCAGGGTGTCAGCAGGTGAAACCGAGCGAGCGAGCGCAGGCACTCACTTTCTGGAGGGCGGAGGACGCGGGGTGTCAGCAGGGGTGAAACCGAGCGAGCGAGCGCAGGCACTCACGAACTGGAGGGCGGAGGACGCGGGGTGTCAGCAGGGGTGAATCCGAGCGAGCGAGCGCAGGCACTCACGAACTGGAGGGCGGAGGACGCGGGGTGTCAGCAGGTGAAACCGAGCGAGCGAGCGCCGGCACTCACTTTCTGGAGGGTGGAGGACGCGGGGTGTCAGCAGGGGTGAAACCGAGCGAGCGAGCGCAGGCACTCACTTTCTGGAGGGCGGAGGACGCGGGGTGTCAGCAGGGGTGAAACCGAGCAAGCGTGCGTGCGCAGTGTCAGCAGTCAGTAGGCATGAACAACAACTGACATTACATCAACACTCACCCACAAATATGGGAACGGAATAAGACATTGTTTCACTATATCCTTCATATCTTTTGCATCAGACCCAAAATCGTGATAGACACTGCATTAATGTAAGACCACATAGTGCTCTCCATGTGTTCTGCTAGCACACGCACCGGTTCACAGCTAGTCTAATGCTCAATTCCAAATTACTGTTCTGCACAGCTAAAAGCATCAAGGCGACCACATCGTCACTCAGTGCTCCAGCCGTCTCCTCAATAAGAGTGTCGCAACGCGTCTCTGGCTTGTGCATTTCTACTAAGACATTAGCACATAACCAAGACATTTGACTCTGAGCGCACTCTCCAGTCGCACGAACTTCGGTTTCGCACCAAGGGACAGCAGGTAGCCTTGAAATAGGCTTTCTGCTACCTCAGCTGCTTATGTCCTTGGTATTCGTTTGGGTGATCCTCCACATGCATTTTGATATTACGCCGGAATTGATCACACTTTGTAAACAAAGCGATGACAGGGACTCGAAAGAGATGCATTAAACACTGTCAAGAAGGTTCATACCGACGCACCATTCCGATCAGGGCAGATATCGTTGAAATACTGCAAATCAAGCTCTGGTCGTTGGTTGTCCATCGGGACGCAGTACCTAAAAATGACCGTCAGTAGTCATAATCGTGAATACCCGAGGGTTCAAACCATATTGCATGTAATCTATCATTCAATCGACGCTCTCCGGACTTTTTTCGAACGAAGTTCTGCACAATCTTCAATTCCTTGTCGTCTCCCGCCTCGAATCCGCGGGAATCATGAAAAATATAACCGTCATGATTGGAGAAAACAAGCTGGTCCTCAATGCTGTGCTCGCCACGCTGGGTGAAGGGTCAACAATACTGAGAAATAGTGCTATATCACCGACCTCGATGGATGGCTCGAGTTGAATCTGGTGAGGCGGTAAGACCAGACTGACCGAGTTACGAAAGGGTTAGACTACGTACCGGCTTCCCTCCCCTGTAGATAGTTGGACTTTCCGTAGTATCACAGACTCTCTGCAAGATAGAGGTCTTGCCAGCATTTGCCCTTCCAATAATCAGGACTCGAAACTTGATGTATGAGAATCGACGATGCGTAGCCATTAGTAACAGAGTGATGGAAGTGTACGGTGCATGAACACGTCAAGCTTGTGACCACTGGCACTCCCTATCGAAGCGGCTTCGAATTCCAATCGCTATCGGCCAATTGTAATCCTGCGTTGTCATGCCCGGGATTTATCTCAATCTCGACTCGGCCAGATCTCCCATGCTACGCGCTCGCCCTTGTCACGGTCTCCTCGCTGGCCCTAGAACACCCACACAGACGCCATTCGCACAGTGACCTTTACTACTCGAAGATATTTCAAAAGATTAGGATAAGATCCATAAACCACCCTCGGATCCAGCTCCTGCCTAGACCATGACCGCCAACGGATCAGATATTCAATTGTCGGATACTGTCAATTGTCAAGAGCCCGGGCAATCATTACCTTCCCACCCTTCAGCGTCCCCGAGTCCAGATAAATCTCAAACGACTTTATCCCTTTCGCATAGCCATCTACCTCTCCAAGACCGCCCCGTGTCCCCCCAGTTACCGTCCGCACAGGGCACCTCTCGCCCAGGGACCCCTCCCCCCGTCCCCACCTTCTCATCTTCCCTAACAAGCCCTGTTCCTCGAAAGCCCTCTCGAAACACAGTTTCCTCGGCTACGGCTCCTCCACTCGTTCTTCCTGCCACCCAAATGAATCTCTCACCTGAGCCGCTTCCTTACAAGCACCTACAGTAACACTCGATGCCGCCCATTGGATCCTCACATCGACGGAACTTCAATCCCTCGTCTCAGGCGCCATCCGCAAGAGCGCAAAGGAACAGTTCATCCGCCTCCTCCCGTCGACTATCATCGATACCCATCGCTGCCGCTTTGAGGCACACCCCCGCAACCTGTTGCTGCGCGCCTTCGCAGCATCCGGCCCGGACAGCGACTTGCTCGCCCAACTCAGCGGCACCCTATCCAACCTCGATTCGCACGCTCAGCTGCATGCGACGGTGCAACCCACGCAGCTCACTACTGCCCGCGACACCCATCGCGAGAGCGCCCTTGTTGTTGCGCTGCGAAAGCTGAATGTGAGTTATACACGCCGTACACGTGACCTCGACAAGGCCCGCGCGCTCATCGCTGCTCTGCGTGGCGAGATTGACGAGGCGTGGAAGGTCCTCGAGGAACAGGCGATTCAAATCGGTGACCTCAGGGCTGCGGCCCTCGAGCAGCGCGAAAAGACCACCACTGGCTTGGGCGACTCGGTGACCGACGACGACCATCCTGATAAGGATGATGCTACAAGACTGAGCGAGCGCTGATTTCACCAGGATCTCGCGCGCCGAGGCTGGAAAGGCCATTGCTGCCCAGGCGCGGCTCACGATGATGCATACTGACCACCCTTCGGGCTCGCGTGCCCCGCCCCCTGCCCCCAATTCACGCTACCAGTCGTCCTCCATGACGCCGGGACGGACACTCTACACAGGCAGTCATCCACAACGAGCCAGGTAAGCCGCGTAAGCGCTGCCCGCAAGCGTGGCAGGTGCAAGAGCAAGGCGAGCCTGCGCCTCCCCGCATCCGTTAGTGCCCGCTCGCACTCAATTGCGCGGAGTGCGCAGAGTAAGAGCCGTGACAAGAAGGGAAAGGAGGCCTGCGCTGGCAGAACATCCCCTTCCCTGGCTGTCGGCTGACGTGGAAGGGTCTTTTCTGGAGATGGAAGACCGTCCAGCTGGCGAGGAGGACTCTGAAGACGGAAGCGAAGGCGATGGTGGCGACGAAAGTGGATGGAGAGCTATCCCCAAACGGTGCACAAACCGGTCCGTGATGCGTATTCTCTCCCCCTGCTCTACTTTGCTGACCGATGGGGTATCATTATCACTGCCTACAGTTAGACCCCCCCTTCACCCACCCCTGTCCGCTCTTACCCCTACACCGGAGAAACCCCATCTTCCCGACATCCTCTCCTTCACCTCTGAACGATGATGCTCCCCCGGCGGCAAGGGTACCCTTGGCGCATAGATCCACCTCTTTTTCTTCGACTTCTACCCCCTTCGACCTCAGCGCCGTCCGTCGCGTCCACACCAATTCTCCCCCCTTCGTCAGAATCCCACCGCCCACCACTACCATCGCGCCCACAGTCTGACGGTGCCGACGCGCGCGAAGAAGTCGTACGAACGGGAGACCTGACCCCCGATCCTACTCCATCTTTTCTGTTACTACAACCGCATCCCCGCCCGATCTCACACGTGGTCAGTCGCATGCCTCCGATCTCCGACGGTAGCAAGTACCAAATCATGCGGGCGCAAAAATTCGACACAGCTTCCGCCTACTGCTTCACTTTGGCAACGTCTCGCACACGTGACACGCCGGCGGAGCATGCCGTTTGCATTTAAGGTCCGTAGTGCGGTCGTGGGACCAGTGCTGGCGCACTGATGCGGGATTCGCGTGGACAGTTGCACTGGGTGAAGGATCGGAATATGGATGGGAGGATACGCGCGAGGACGGTGAGTAGAAGGATCTTTTCTTTTTTCAGCTCCAAAAGGGTATGCTTATGATGTTCACGTTGTGGTGCCCTTAGGTCGTTCAGCCTGCAGATCTTCGTTCATCTTTTTTTCTACTCGCTCTCTCCAATCATATATGTCCCGCTTTCTTTATATACCTCACATCAGTTATATCTCTCTCGCGCTACGTTCTTGACCCCGTCCTTTCTCAGTTTACCTGGACTGGATGTCGTTTCAGTGCTGTGGTCCAGGGATACATATTCGTACTGTACGCGTGCTCCTCCAAGCATATTCAATATACGTTCCCGACTCTACCAATCTTAGGAAACGAACACAAGGCTGATCTACATATCTTGTTGGGCTAGAACGCGTGCGCTCCGGTTCGCGATGACAGTAAAGTTGCACGAGCCCCAGTTGGTCTTTGTCGCCCCTGCGCTAGGCGGGAGATCCGCAGTGCCGCGCTCCTCGGCGATGCGCATGCTCTCTCCCAGATGATCAACCTGCATAGAGTGTACGTACATAGACACACGATACAAAACCAGAAGAACACGTAGAGTTCAAGAGGGGCGTACGTCGATCTGAAGTTTATCCGTGAACAGTGACAACCCCGTGAATATCGGCCTGTTCGTCACACCAACGGAGCTGAGTCAAGTCAGCGAGCGCTTCATACGGTTGCCAGTTGGCACTTACCCTGCGACCGACTCGACAGGCCGAAATACCAGCCGGTTCGTATTGCGCAGAAAACCAGGGCGGAAGATGATTGTGTCAGCGTACCCGAAGTCGACCAGCCCTTGTTCGGTCGCGGCTTTGCAGTGCGAATAGAATGAGTATGCGTCCTTGTTGCAAAAATAGACCGTACAGTACCAGTAACCGCGATGTGTCAGCAGTGGTGCCACAGAGGGGCGCGAAGTTGACGGTAGCCTGAGGGAGGGAAACTGACCGAGACGTTGGCGCTGGGATGCGTCGCTGGTTTTTGCGGCGCGAGCGGCGTTGAGGACGTAGTCCTTGTCTACTTTTTCAAAGCGTTCGCATGTCTTGGCGTGACGCATATGCGTCGCAAGCCTACACAAAATAAAAGTGGGAAAAACATTCGCGTGTGTTCCACGCGATAAAGATGACGTCAAACTTGCCCTCACGAAAGGTATCCTGCCAGTCATTGATACCCGAGTCCGGCAAGCCCAGCCACGGGCTACCTGATAAAAAACACTACTGCCGCTTACATGTACACTAGTCTCATTGTCTATAGGTCCGTGCCGCAATAAAGCTCGTTGTATCACAGCTGAGGTTCAAATATTTCCCACGACTTGGGAACCGACCATTCATCTGTCATGATGTATACCTTCACCGTGCGAGTAGCCAGGTTTCGGGTGGCAACGAACGGCTGAAACGCGTCAACCAGGTCAATGGGTACAACCTTGTACCAGTCTTGAGTATACAACTCGATTTCTTCCAGTGCCGGCAAAACATCCGAGGCCGGCTCCCCGTCACCGGCGCAGAGGAAGTGCGCTAGCTCGAGCGCTGAGTTGAAGTCCAAGTCGAGTTTCTTCACATTAAAGAAGTGTTCAAGCAATGTCCGCCATGGGATGCGATTTTCGGAGACCCTGTATGAGCGAATGGAAGCACTGTGACATGCAAGGTCAAGTTCCTCCACAGGAGCGATTGTCTCGGCGAGCGCGCCCCAAATACGCGCCATGAAATCCACCCGTTCGTCGACGTCTCTAAATGAGACATTGAATCCGAACGGTGTCCATTGATCGATGGGATCAGAGTCATCATCGGACCGTTCCCCTATCAAAAAGTGAGAACTATCTTCACCGAAAAACGCCGCGACCACGGCGGAAGACGTCCCTGCGAGTGCAGCACGGATAAACCTCACAAGGCCCGGGATGGCAAACGAAGATCCATAAAGAAGCTCGATTCTAATATCTTCGAGGGGCGGGGGAGCTAGACGGGACACGAGCCCCTCCAAGTATGCGGTATCGCCACGGTATTGAAAAGACACAAGCTTCGAGAGAGCGATGGCATTTTTGCTGGAAATCGGTCTTTGTATAAAGTTGCGGGGAGTACTGTGGTACGTGATGTCTCTAAAACCGAGCTTGACGCGACGTAGGCAAGGCATGAATTGCAGGTGGAGGAGTAAAGTCGCCGGGGACAGGTAGTCCGTCTGTTTGAGATGGCACAACTCGAGATCGACGAGGTTGGTGGCGGAAAGCAATAATCGCGACAACGGAGATAGGTAAACGCCTCTCAATGAAAGGACACGCAGATTGGGAGCATCTGAGACCTGGAGAAATGCATTCGTCCGTTCCGCATCAACCCTGAGCATTTCTAACGCTGGAAAGGCGCGATTCATCGCCGTGAAGATCTCGTCCATCCCTTTCCCTGCAATATCGATTATGCGCAAACGATCGGGATATTGCATTGCACCGACCGGCCCTTCGTAAAGATAATAGTGGATTGTAACACACCAGACGAAAATAGGGAGGGGTGGGAGCCAGGGACACGTAAGCGCCAACTCCGAAGGTCCCCCCACAAAAAAAAGTTGCAAGTCCAAGCGGGAAGGCGATGCGAGACGACGGATCGCCATTTCCGGCACACGTGTGCGAGGCTGAACCATCCCCTCTGTGTGGTCCACTCCCACTCGTAGGGTATGGCAAAGTCCGAGTCAGCTTTGACTTGAAGCCGAAAAGCGTCGAAGATCTCCAAGATAACATCCTCTGGAACGTCATCTATCGTAGTCGTCTGGGATGAGAGAAGGTTGTGGCAGTCGACAGTCCTCAATAAAGGCTGGCTGAGAGGGTATGACAACAGGGGCCTTGTTAAGCAGGTGACCACTGCATGCCATGGCAGCTGACCTAATGACGATCTCTTACTGCCTTGCGGACTTTCAAAGTCCAGAGTCTTGAATCGAGGTAGCGCTTACAGTGTCTGTGCTCATAAAACGTGGATCCATATGACAGAGGGAGAGTGAGGAGAGGAAAACCGCCGTACGCCCGCGATGTATATTCAACGACTATAACAAGACAGAACAGATAAAAAAGGAAAGTCAGGTTGGACAGTACGACGGAGGAGATTAGAGAGGTAATGAGGCGGGTTCGCATACTAGAACAGTGGAGTAGACTTAGGTATGATAACACCATACTGCAGCGCCCGAGGAGGTTGGAAGACGGTTTTCATTTTCTTTAGGACATTTGAGAAGGGGCCGACTGGAGGGTTCATCCTCCCATTCACTCTGCTCCAACTCACTCGGCGCGTGCTCACTGCTGCTTACACTCCTCCGGGTCCACGTTTGCCGGTGGGGCACCGCGCCCACCTCTCCCTCCTGGGCCAGCGGCACCCCGTCGCGGCGGCGGCAGGTCGTCCTCATCCGAATCCTGCTCGGCATCTGTCAACAAGCCTGGGAGAAAAGGAAGTTGCGGGAGAGAACGTACCACGTCGTCGTCAAACCCGTCACCATCTTCGTCGTCATCCTCGTCCTCGAAGTCATCATCATCAGAGAGCATCTCGTATTCGAGGGCCTTGCCCGTGAAGTAGTCGATGGCACGCGGTATAACCTGCATATGAGCACGGAGGGTGAGAGGGATAGAGAAAGAAAAGAAGGCCAGACGGGACGCACTTTCTCCTTGATGTCCTCGCCGATCTGATAGTCAATCTCCAGTTTCTCCTCAAGATCGTCGAGCTCATCCTCGCCAATGTCTCCCGCCTCGATCGTCTCCTCGCTCGGAGCAACGGGAGGCGAGAAAAAGTTGAAGAAGGATTCTGTTGGGTGCGCTTTGCGCACTAGTCGCGTGCGATTTGTGTCTATGAGACCCGGTATCAGAGGAAGTGAGACAGAACAAAGGATGTGCCACGCACTTTTGTTGCGTTGCTTCTTGATTTCGAACTCCTTTGTCAAATCCTTGTCATCCTTCCATCTTATCTCCGTTCCGATCGCGCGGTCATACACGAAATCACCCGAATATCCAACCTCCTCGCGATACACGTACGTCTTTTCGAGGATGTCGTTCTCGAAATACTCGTTTGATGAGAACTCAAAGATGAGCTTGAAACCGGGTTTGGGCTCGCTCGAGGGGAGGTATTCGATACGGAGGTCAGTGAGGTGCTTGAGCGCGGCGGCATCTCGATCGGTGATCAGCTCAGAGAGACCGACGTGGTTCCTCAGTGCGGTGAGCCAGAACTCGGGTACAGCAGCTGGGGCCGTCGATGCGGGTACGGCAAGCGGATTCTCATCCGGGTCGTCTTTGGCGGACTGAGCGGCGCCTGCCTCTAGCTCTTCGGGGGTGGGCTCAGCGGTGGCATGAATGAGTGCACGGCGACGCGCATAGAGGGGCTTAGTGAGTTCAAGATACTGTGTGTGTGAATCGCATGCGAGTCAGTAAGAGATTAAGGAAGGTTGACATGTACAGGGTAGATAATGGAGGGTTGCATGCGCGGGGCAGATGACGGCAAAGTTACGGCAGAGATTTCTGCATGGCGGGTATGTAGAGAGACGCCCGCTCACTCGCGTCTATCGGTCCCGATTTCGGAGCAAAGGCGATTAAGATGGGATGTAGACGGCCAGAAAGCGGAGGCAGGTACACCTCCTTGTGCCACAAACGGAACATAGCATGGTCCGAACACTCCCGCGGGCGATGACGATCGGATGGTAAAGATAAGGGCGGGGAGGGGGACGCAAAGGGGGGGGTGAGGAAACTGAACACGCGTGACATACCTTTTTTTCGAGCTCGAGACACTCTCGCTTGTATTGGTTCTGCAAGTCGTTCTGTTTTACTTGAACGCCTTTAAGGGCCTCGATGGTCTTCTTTGTACCATCGGGAAGACTCTCGATGTAGCCAGAGCTCTTTCCTAGGAGACCGGCAAGTCTTCCCTGCACGAGACCGAACATTGCCTCGTGGACAGTTGCAGGCTCTTCTGCAGGTTCGGCATCCTCAGAGATATCGGGTACAGTTGGACGAGAAAGACCGGCGGATATGGGAGCGTGGGTGAGGGGAGTATTCTGAGGAGTGGGGGCGGTGATATCTGAATGTTGATTGATGGGGACTGTGTTTGACATTAGTGCAAGTTCAAGTGCAAGTTGCAAGTCTGTCGTCTAAACGAAAGTCAAGTCAAGGAAATCACCTCCGAGTACAGTTCAGTTCCCAGTCACAATAAATTTTATTATTTATTTTAAATATAAATATAACGGTGCCGATGTACCGATAGATCCAAGCACACTTACCAAAACGAGCATCACCTGACTCGTACTTGATCGGACCCAAACTATAAATGTAATCGTCGTCCACATCACGTCCCATCCAATCGACCCCTGAGCCGGGTGGGGTGCATCACTGCCCATAGTGTCCTTGGCCCGCCTATCGACCTCGTCAACAACGTGGTGCGACCACGCGCGATACCGCACAGCAGTGCCACGAGCAGGTACAGCGTCCGGGTACGCATGTGCAGGCGCCGCCCAGTGCGCGCGGCCCCGACGACCGGAAGGAGCGGAATGACCAGGAGCACGTGCATCGCGAGCAGATTCGGGAGGAAGTAATCGTGCCGGAGGGAGTGCGGCACCAGAAAGACAGTCACGAGCGAGGCGAGCACGCTCAGCCACAATATCGGCGGGACAGTCGCCGTGGCACGCGGCTTCATCTTGGTGGGGGGAGGCAGCGCAAGGAAGAATAGATTCGTAGCAACCGAGATAGCCACCAGCTGGCCGAAGAGCATATACGCCCAGACGTGCTTCACCCCATGTTCTCTGCCTAGATCGTCCACGGCCAGGTAAAAGTCGGCCAGGTATCAGGTAGACGAAGGGCGTACGCACCTTTCGTCAGGAGGAAGACGGTCCAAAAGCCAACCGTGAACAGACACAGCTGCTCGCTCCACCACCATCTCAGTGGCTCATCGCACACGATAGTCCACGCCTGCTCAAAGAGAGCAGTATTCTTTAACCAGTTGGCGACGCGACTAGCTTCGACGCAGCGCTACTGCCTGGCGAACTCCGGTCGTATTCCACAAAACTCCACCACATGAAAGATATCATATCTATCTCCCCAGGAAATTTAGTCTACGCACACGCATGGATAGGTGGTTGGACAGCTCACAATACCATGTGTATCCGAACGAGCTGAGTGTCAGGCCAATGTGAGTCAGGGACACACTGCCCGATACCCGATTGCGTTCCAAGATACTCTCTACGATGATGAAAAACAACAACAATATGAAGAGGAAGTAGGACGCGAAAATCGCAAGTCCGAAGAGCTGCTCGGAGCTCAGCCCAAACATCATACTGGACTGTAATGTTTGACGACGGCCAGCGGATGTTGTTGATATCAGCTAAGGGTGAACCCCGTCGTCCGACGGATCACTAGGTTGACTGCTGCGCTGCAGATCTCTTCACATGCGACTCGGAGTCCCCATGACCGCGGGCCAACAGCGACGGTTAGTGATCACGTGACTATGGCTAGCTGTTGGGATGTAACAAAAAGTTCGCCGCCACACCAAAACCAGGGCTGTAAGCATGCAGAGCGCACAACTCATATAGCGAGTCGGAACCGTGAATACACCGAACGGGAGTCGAACCCGTGCCGCTTGCTTGGAAGGCAAGCATGATAGCCGCTTCACCATCGGTGTAATCACAAACATCTCTGAATAGGACTATGATGAGATGCTTTATCTATGACAGCAGTACGACGTTTCCGAATTTTTATCATTCAGGATATCAGATCCAATTGCAATAATAATGATAGCCCACTGATCCTGTAGTGCTATGCTCGCCGACGATATCGTCCGCCCCCCTCCATTGCCTCCTTCGCGACTGCTACTCTCTTCCGCCGGTGTATCTCAGCAGCCTTCTCATTAATCTTCTCCACAGCCTGCGTATCTGGAAATCCTATATTCCAGTACCCGGGCGGCGTCGGCGCGCGTTCCCACTGCGCGCGATGCCGCGATACGGCCTGCCGGTGTGCGCTCACCCCCGCAGACGCAGACAGACGACCTACACCGGGAGCTGCTCCCTCACCTAAATCTCCATCGCTGTGGGACGCAGACTCGGATGCGACGAGTGTGGGCGACGACATGCGCGAAGGCGAGCACCATTGCGGCGCTTCCAGCCGCGGTGGCAGCGGCCCCACGGCGGTATACCACTATGACAGCCAGATGTTATTTCATCAGCGGCACGTTGGCGGGATAACAATACCCAAATGACGAGATAACAATGTTGTGGAAGGGCGGGTAGATGACTAGACACGCACCCCGCGGCATTCTTCACACTCGCCCGCATTCAGTGCGTGCCGGTGGCGTCGCTCCCGCACGACTTCGTCGAATGCAAACGGAACGCCGGCGTTCGCCGCGGGGTCGATCTCAAACTCTGCGTTGAGCGCAGGCGGCTCAACGCTGCGTGCGCGCTTGTACCGCGAGATGGCTGGGAGAGGCTCCGATGTAGGCTCTAGGACGGGCCCTGCGCTGCGGCGGGGACGCTTAGTCGGTGGGGGAGACTGGAGCGCGAGTGAACGTTTGGGAGTAGGGGAGCACGACGTGGGAGAAAGATTGCTCGCCCGTTCGCGCTGGGAGGACGCGGAAGGCTGCCAGAAAGTGAGAGCTAAAAGTGGCAGAAGGTATAAGGAAGGGGTGACGTGCGCGATGAATGAACGGATAGAACGAACCTTGAGAGTCTTCTTGCGTTTGCGACATCTCCGTAGCAATGTCTTCATTCTCGTCGCGTGGGCGCTTGAGAAGATCAGTCGAAGGTGAGCATACAGACGAGAAGCGCATTTTCCTTATGTTGCGTCAAATATGAGGCGGGGCGGAATAGAAGGAGGTTTGGAATCTACCGTGGGGTATTAAGGATGTGCCTGTTTGGCGAGAGGGGACTTCTCCGTGGACTCGTATACTTGGTAGGGGAGCGCCTAGCACCCGCGCGTATTGAGCGGGGTTCTGGATGGGGATGTGGTCAGCACGGCCACCCATACACCATAGAAAAGAGGGGACAAACTCTTGGGCGTTATCGGTGTCTCTAGCATATTTGTTGCAGTATGCTGTTGCGATGCTTGGGTTAAACTATCTGCACGCTGCTCTGCCCGACCTTTGTCCTTTTGCATAGCCTTAGGCGGCACCTTAACCTTCGCAGTGAACACCCATTGTTTGAAGCGCTTATACTTTCTCATATTCATCTCCAGAGCGTGAAGTAGACGATCACGGTCCGCACGGAGAGCATCGTAACGCTCCTGAAGAGTGGCAAGTTCGGCGCGGGTGGCAGTGAGTTGAGAGGTCGGATCTAAAAGACTGCGAAGAAACTCAAAAACCAAAGGAGGAATGAGTAATAATAATAAAAAGCGCACGCGTCGTCTTTTTCATCTTGTAGTACAAACTTGCCCTGAGATCTCGTATGGGGGGGCATCAAAGTACCCGAGGTTGAGACGAGATGGTGACTGGTCGCGTTCAGACGCGTCGTTTCAGTTTCAGATCACGGGACGCGGAAACCATAGCCCGCATTCCCACGGGCAATATCATATAATGCCTAATCAAATCATGTCGAATGCAAAAGGTAAAATGTGGACAATTCAGTGTCTCTACTGTACTCGTTATATTCCTATTGCTAAATGCACTCACCGGTGACAATAGGGTAACCATGATGTGGACAGTCTAGGACGGGAAACAAGGAGACCATAGTATGCCCTGTCACCAAATTAATGGTGGATATCTCGACCATCGAAAAAACGGGCATAAGCAGGATTCCCAGGGTGAATAGAAAGGACATAATGCTGGTGGGATGGAGCGCGGCCATGATCATGGGAAGACCATACGCTGTCGGTCCAAACGGCCCAACGCTACAAAGCGAGCAGAGAGCCTACGTGAGGTGATAAAGGGTGTTGGGTTGGTCTGCTGCCCAAGGAGCGGTGCAGCGCAGGTAACACTTCTAAGGCTCTATCCCCAGTGAGCACCTACCGCGCGAGGACAATAAGCAGCACCAGTCTTTCGGTTACGAGCAGCTCCACAACAATAAATGGGTGGAAATTCTCCGAATATTGCGTGTTGTCTATGTTGCCTGGCCAATCTAGATGCGATGAACCACCCTCGCCGATGTTGAGCCATTCCATGTGGGACAAAAGAGGCAAAAACTGGCTTCTATTGTGCCATAGACGGAATTTGTCGACCTGACTCTGCGCATAGGATTACCGACTCGACACTTAGGACATCAGGGACTCCTGACAGATAAAAACAATTGTGACGGCATCATCATTAAAGTAAACCGCTGCTTCGGTTGATTGGGCCTATCTGTGCGTCTGATGAATTAGGGGTCAAGAAAAATCAAATTGAAAAACTGTATGTTGATACAGCCAAATCGATTTAGCGACCAGGTCCTCCGAGTACTCGTTACTGCCCTGGAACCTAAATGCAGTAAGAGTGGGGGAGGACGGCACGTGTCAGCAGGGGGCAGCGACGACTTCTTCAAGTTTGATCGAGCAAGAAGAAAACCCAAGGAATTGAGTTTGGGGTCAAGTCTCTCGAGCTTGATCAACAGACAGATATGCGACCGTGGCCTTGGATAAAGAGTAACTAGTATTCGGTATATTCTCGAGGCAACGACAAGGTCACTGATACGTAGACGAAAGCCTGAGACGTTTGGAAGCGCTAGAAATGGAAACCCATACAACAAGACTAATTGTAGACGCGGGGCCGGGGAAGGACTGGTGCTATATCCAACGTAGGGTGAAGACATGTCAGCGCCATAACTATGGCTAATAGTTCCAACAACTTGTTAATCCGTGGGCTCAATCCAGCAGACGATAATGGTGCGCGAGTGCCGCAATGACGTTGTCCACTGGCATACCCTCGTGAGTGTAGCGTCACGACAATGTAACTGCCTCATGACGATAGGCAAGGCTGGAAGGGCATCCAGCATCTTCCCCACAGGCGTGTCTGCTACAAAAAGTGTGGCATATCCAGTCAGCGCGGTGATGAAAATATGACGTGTCGTCATCTCTGGCATACGTGTACCGACCTGTGCCGCTCCTACGTGTGGCCCAAGAGGTCCATTACGGTGACATGGTCGGAATTGAATATTAGTAGGACTTCGTTCGATGGTCACACATGGACGAATCGGGCCTACACCACACAGGCCGGGTCAGTAACCTTTGCAGGTGCTTTGCATAAGGCGCTACTCAACCGTGTTGTTCACCTGGATCCTCCAGACGAAATGTGGAACGCCCCCTCGTCCTTGAGCCTTCGGAAGGGCAACCTGTCTCGGGCAGTCAGGTGTCGTAGAGGCGCCGAATCGTACGCGACAGGCGATTCTTTTGGTGACAAGGCCAAACGGACAGCTGATGTGCTTTGAAGTTGTTCCTGGTCGGAGATTAGTGGGCGAATATATATATTTGCAACGGGGCCCAGTGCGGGCTTTAGGCATATTGGCGAGAGCTCACTAATGATGGGAAGTCACGGTAAGGGTCCCGGGCCAACATTAAACCCTGAATATCTTGTACTACTGTCACGGTATCACTGCAGCTGCCCTAGGAACCTTGCAATGTTACGTCCAGTATATCGTCACGTATTCACACCAGAAGCTTGAAACAGGGGCATTGCGTCGTCACTTCCGGTACCCACCTCACGGCGGAGGACTGTGCACACTTCCAGTGGTACGCTCTGCACAGGCAGCTTTTGACCTTGTGGTTATAATATTATCGCTATCGCCGGCAATCTCCCTCGTATTACGATAGCACCGAGACTGAGAACTGGTGCACTGGTGGCCCACCTACAGTATAAAAAAGCCTATACAAATCAGACAGACTACAGTGGTGCTGACAAATTCTCTACGGATCCGTTTGCAAAACTCTCAATAGCATACGGCTATTGGATATTGCACCAAGAACAAAAGGTGTCTGAGGATACTTGAACTTGAGCGCAGAATTAAAAAAAAAAGAAAACATAGATACAGTGCACGCAGTGTCCGCACACACCCCACGCATCTGGTAAAATTCGTCTCTCGGGCATACATTACGGCAGCACACCGGTGGAGGCTCAAGTAGTTCGGTGAGGGGAGGGGAGATCACAATTGTTACCACTTCCGTAGCGACGCGGGGCCCGAGGGGCGGAGTTACAGTACAAGACGAGCACGAAACAGACGACATTGCTCACCTCGAAGTGAGGTACAACCCACTGGGAGCGTCGTGGGAACGCACCTGAACAGCGAAGCCGTACATGGAAACAAAAATGAGTCGGCGAAAGAGTGGGAAGCATAAATACAGAGAGTTCGCGTAATTATAGAGGGACACGACAGGAGATGGAGTTAGAGGCACTGCGCTATCGCCGTAGTTTCTCCCAGAGAATAATACCGATGAGCAGAACGAGGACGACAATTATGATGATGATTACAATGCGCTGCTGGTACATCCTGCGAGAAGGAAAGACACGTCAACAAAGGTTTAAATCCACCTAATAAGCGCATCGGCCTAGCACAGAACAAGATATGAAGGCACCCACCGTCGGATCATCTTCTTGAGCGTCCCAGACGCTCGGTCGATGGAATTATCCGCAGATTGGAGCTATGTGACAAGTAGGGTCAGGACTGCACACTCCATAGTGGGAAGGGCAAATCCGAGCACGGTTGGAGGGGGGGAGGACTTAGCGACGACGCACCGTGTTGCGGGCATTCTCAATCTGTTCGCGTTGTCCAACGAGGCTTCGGAGAATATCAGTCCCTTGCTCTTCCGTCTCGAGGGCGATGCGCTGGCTCTCCTGCAGGCGTCGGGAGCCATCCTCGAGGACGGCAGTACCTGCTAACAGACGGGCACGATCGGTCGAGCCGTATGGCTCGTCGGACGTGGCAGGTGCACCGCCTCCCCGGGAGGAGAACAAGTCCGCGCGCGAAGCTTGCGCATGCATATCACGAGAGAGCTTCTTATAGCGAGCGAGATCCGTTTTAGAGGACCTGATGCGGGACTGATATTGCGGCCTAATAGATTGAGGTATCCCTTGGATCTCTATTTCCATTTGCGAAACCTGCAGGGAGAGGGTGAGCATATATCATAGCCGAGATAGCGCACGCACCAATTCGTCTGCCTCGTCTAGTTCCAACTCAACTCGGCGCAGAGCTGCCTTCTTCTGCTCTGAAAGAGGGGTCATGTAAACATGGTCAAGTGAGGGATTGACATAGGATATCTGTCGCCCTACCTCCACGCTGGTCCGAGCCATCTCCTTCTAGCTTTTCGCGAATGCCCTGAAGGATTTGTTGAAATTCTTGTTCATAAGAGTCAAAGAGTGAGGTAGGAGAAGAATCCATAGTGGACACCGTTCAATAGCGAGAAATTATACTGCGGATTACTCGTGCCGCCTAATTGTCAGGCTTGCCTTGCCTTCAACTGGGCAACCGGGTCACGCGGTCACGTGTTCCTTGCACATGGTTGTGACGGTCCGTAGATTACGTAATAACGACTATACAATCAATCATGACGTCCTCGTTGGTAGCTCGTCTCCAGGCCGCAACGGGCGATTACCAGAAGCTTCAGGCCGATCTTTCCAATGCGGTTGAAGCGCGTCAGCGGCTCGATGCACAGCTCTCAGAGAATGAACTGGTGAAAAAGGTGCGTGACAAAGACTGGAGCTTTCTCGTTCAGAGCACTGCAACATTACCCATCAGGAATTCGGCACCCTGACGCCGAATAATGTCGTATTCAAGCTGGTGGGACCTGTCCTAGTTAAGCAGGACCAAGCAGAGGCCAAGGGCAACGTAGACACGCGGCTCGAGTTCATCCGCGGGGAAATGTTCGTATCAATGGATATTCCGCCTTTGCGTCGATTATGCTCACGCAGTCATTCCACAGCAAACGGATGGAAACGCAAATACAGGAGATAGAACAAAGGTCGGAAAAGAAAAAGTTGGAGGTGCGTACGTTTTGTTATTGATGAACCATCTCTGGCTCATGGACGTCCTCCAGCTGGTCGAACTACAGACTGAGTTACAACAGCGCCATAAGCAGGATGGGTCCGGCGGTTCTGCGGCATCTACATAGTTTCGTTCCACAATATGTGAGTGCTCGTAGCATCTGTCTTCATCAAAACCTGCAGCGCTCTATCGTTTCTTTTGAACGGATTGAGGACATGACATGGCCTGTTGGCCGCGGCTCGGAACGATTTGCAAGTTATCATTTTAGAATGTCAGACCGCCCCTGTCTTGAAGAACGGCGGAGATGATCGAAAGTACGTACAGTATATGGCGTACCGGGTGCTTGAGAGGAATTCGACTTGCCGCTTCTATCTCATAGATGTGATTGCAAATACACACGCTGCAACCGGACGTGACAACTCGCTACGTACACGTTGCTTGACACAACGCCCCAGTTTGAAATCGCCAATGAGGCATACAGTACACCCCTCAACCCACCCGCCAGCTTATTAATAATAAGCTTTACCACTCACTCGATGCCTCAACCTCACATCCTATACCGATGTACTATAGCGGAATGTTTTAATATAAGCAATTCTAATGCTCTTCATACAGTAGTAGTAGGTCCTCATGATCAACCGAGTGGATGTTAGACTGTCACTTCCGCTGTTAGGCATTGGATTAGGCACAAAGAACCGAAGGCAAAACAAGCAACGCGACGAACGCGCCCTCGCGCCCTGAATGAAGGAATTAACAGCCCCTCTATCAATGGGTCCCTCCGTCACTCGGTTCCCATCCGATAAACTCTCAACTACTCCCACGCATATCACCTTCCGTGCACTCGGGTCTGGCGTATACATGGTCAATTCAAAAGGGAAGGTTTCTTAGTGGCCCCGACAGCAGGATCAGTGGTTGAGAGGATGCGAGTAGATGCGACACTAGAAGCACCGGGCGCACAAACTACTGCGTAGACCTAAGGTAGATTTCAAATCCCACAAAGCTCCAAGGCCGGAATGTTGAGCGTTGCAATGCGGGCCACGGGGACTCGACGGCTAAGTTAATGAATCGCGATGGCACTGGAGGGAATATGAGGATCTTGAGATCTGATGTAAAAGACTTTTGAGACAGCCGAAACTTTATTTCCACGGGGACCCTTCACCCCGCAACCCTGCGAGTGGGAGAGCACCGGCAGTTGATCGTCATCATCATATCATGATTGTTGTGGCGTGGAAGCGTGATTTACCACATGGAGAGAGTCGGACAGCTCCTGGCAGTGCGGGTCAATCATACAAGTTGTTTTGCCGCTTACAATATTGTGTAAACAGTAGAGATGGATGGGGTCAGGAACGCCGAGCTGACTGATCCGGCGATTTCACGTCATGTCAAAGTCAAGTCCGAGTCGGTATAGCGCAGCACACGGCGCACGGCACAGCATTCTGGATTTTCACAGACCAAGTCGTCCTCGACTCCCACTGCGCTTCCCTATCTCCTTCTCCCTTTCACCTTCATTTTATATTATTCCCTTTAATGGACGGCCCTCAGCTTTCCCGCTGGACCCGCTTCGCATCCAAAGGCGGGATTGGTAAATGTGTGGCTTTGCAGGACTGCGTTGCAGAGGCACAGGGTGATCTCATGTTTCTCAAAGTGCGTACATACACTCTCAGTTGAGATGTCGCTCACATAGACCCGAATAGAATGATGAAATAATCGTCTTGATGCAAATCCCTGACGAGGACGGCATTTATCTTGTCCGTCTGCCCCGCTGTAGGCTCAAATTCCCGTCTACTTACCTTTCTTCAACAGGGTTACTGTGAAGGCGTCGTTGGCCGCTTTGCAGCCGCCTACGTCCAGTTCATCGGTAGGCTCAAGACTCCGGTCATCACAAAGCGTTCCTCCACATCCAAGTCACCCCGACCCCGCTCCTTAACGCCCTCTCGTAGGCAACAACAGCCATCCCCGACCCCTGCCCCTTCGCTCTCTCGGGTCCATTCTCTGGAAGAAGACCATTTGCCTCATGCTCATTCTACTTCTTCAGCTCCCTTCGTTCCGGAACCCCTCCCTCTCGGCCACCGACAGTCGTCTTCCGAGGCGTCCCCCAGATCCGATGCCTACGTTGAGCCTTCGCATCATGACTTGTTTGTCACGCCCTCTATGAGCTACTCCTCTTCTTCCTCTGCCCCTGAGTCGGCGTCGCCGCCAACGCCGTCCGATTTTTTCGTAGAGCCCTACGTCAAAGACAAGACTGCGCCCTCCGTCGTCTCGGCACTACCCTCAGACCCGGACACTTCCGGGACACGGAGAACGAGCAACCCCTCTTGGACAGCCCCACTCATCCCCTTCGACAAGATCTGGATCCGCGACCAGCTCCGCACTCATCCACGCCGGGTACCACTGCTCCGGGTAATCCCCTGGCCGTGGCGCCGGCTAGATCCCAGTCTTCAGACAGGCCTGCTTCAAACTCGCCCCATGACTCTCCATCTCCGTCACCCACCAGGGCGGAATCAAGGTCAATGTTCGGTCCTCGCTTGGGTACTGGTGATACCACCAGCGTCCGTTTGTCACACCTTTCTGCTGCCATGTCCGACGGTGCTGCTGGGATAGGGCTGTCCATGCTACACGGTTTTGTCTCTGGTTATGTTGACGAGGATGACGACGAGGAAGATGATGAAGATAGCGACCACGATCGGTCGTGTCCATCGGACCACGAGCGCACTTCCCTCGAGGAGACAGTCGACGACTTTCCTGCACCTCCAACCCAAATCCCTACGCCTTGCAGTCGGGCTACTTCTTTCGTATTGGATGCACATAGACCAACATCGTCTATTTCAGAGTATAGTGAAGATGGCGATGGTGCGTCATTCTATGACAACTATCGCTACTCTCGGCTGTCCATTTCGTCAAAAATGTCCAAGTCATCTTGTCAAACAGTTGCGGCTGTTCCGCCTCCCGTTCCCACCGACCCCCCTCCACCAGTCCGCCATTCACAAGATTCGCTATCCTCGGCACCGGTACCGCCCTCGGAATCATTGCCATCAGCGTCCGAGACGGCCTCTGTCCTCCGCCGCCCACGACGAGACAGGCGACCCGGACGGTTCCCCCACCGCTTATATTGGCAAACAATCTATTAGGTTCTGAACCTCCTGACTTCGCGACTGCCACGACCGTGTCACCGTTGCTCCATACCAACTTTGCCTCGCCGCAATCCTCACCTCCCATCCGTTCGCCCATGAGTGCAAGCTTCGACGTCCGAGGAAGCGGCGCAGCATCCGCCTTGCGTCAAAGGATTGAATCGGACTGCGGAATAAGCAGCCCTTTAGCAAGTCCCCTGCCGTCAACACCAACAGGGGAGCGCACGTTCGAGCAGTTGCAAAGCATCGTCGTCGAAGATACCGAAGACGAAGCTGTGTCGGTAGGCAGTGGGACGCAGCCTCAATCTCCCACCTCACCTATTGCGAGCTCTTCGAGTTCGAAATCGGAAAAAAAGAAGCGTGGCGGACCCGCGCCCCTCGTTGTGATGAATCAGGCGCCGCCTCCGCCATACACCCCCAGGTCTCCAGATGCGTTTAGCTCTTCACCAGCGTTCAATCCCATGCCAACACATCCCACGCCAACACATCCCGTGCCGTCTCCCCCTTCGCAGACGATAACCGAGCCGAATTCCAGTCCATCACCCGCCACCCTCTTCCTTCCCCATCCGAACGCCCCAAAACCAAGCGCAACACCCCAACGCCCATTATACGGTCGCACGATGACCGCTGTGCCCATCCCACCCCCAAGCCTGCTGATTCAAACACTAAAAATAGCTGCTCAGGTACACATCGGACCGAACGGACTTCCGCGATTCAGCACTGTCTATGCGATCACCCCACATGATCTCTCTGCGGCCTCTGGGCCCGTTCCGATCTATTTTTCCGTCAATCCACCGAACGATGTCCCCGCGAACCGAGTGCGTATGGCTACGCCGACCGCACAGAGCTCCGCGCCCTCTCAGGCTCCAGGGGAGCGGCGATCACCGGCCGAGTATCAGCCCTCGACCCCTACTATCACTCCTCGGGCGAACTTTTTCCCGAATGCTGCAACTGCCCGCCGTCGCTCACGTTCTTTCTCGGGTTTCGATTCTCGTGTGATCCCCGGGGCGCATCCAAAAGAGCAGAGGTTCGGGTCCCGTTCTCTCATCTACCCTTGGTTTCGTTACTAACCGAACAACTATTTCGCAGTCGAGACAAGGCGACTGCCCGTCCATCAACCGCGGACTCAAGCCCCCGCAGTTCTTTGTCTGCTCGGGCGGCTGCGCATACCGCTCGTATTCACCAGGCACGACAACACACCCCATCCCCACTGGCGCTATCACGAGGGACGTCGCCTTCGGCTACTACTAGTGCTCCCCATTCACCGTCGCACCCCAAATCATCGTCAACATCACCAACTGTGCGCCGCACCCTGTCGCCTGTGAAGAGTGAGCCATCGCTCCGCGCTAGTCAGACAAGACCTGCACCGGAACGTGAGGCGCTGCCACAATCCCCCGTGAAGCCCGACGCCGGTTCAAGCCGGGTCGCGTCCTCGCAATCAAGTTCGGCGCCCGACGATACGCCACCATCGATACAGATAGCTGCCAGTGAGAGTCAAGTGGGCCTGGCAACACGCGGCGCCCTTGGAAAGAAGGAGGTTCTAGTCTCACGGCAATTATCCAGCGGCGAGCTGCGCGGTAAAACTTCGATGAGCTTCGAGGCTTCGAGCCATGGGGATGCGCGCTCGCAAGTGACGACCTCACCTCCACCCGCGCCAGCCACCAGCTCGCTCTTGGGGAGAACCGGTTCGCTGCGGTCGAGGATCTCCCTATCGGCGCTTCGCGCAAAGTCGTTGCGGGACGACAAACAGCAAGATGACGGACTACGGGAGGGCGAGACCGTACAAGTGAAAGACATGGACTTTGAGCTCGTGCGGCCAAATGTAGCCCGTCCACGCGCAAGCGAGGACTCGTTCGCCAACGGCAAGAACTCAGGGAGCGAGGGGCAGCCATTGTTCTTACGCGTCGATAGCCCTGCGACGTCCATGACGTCGGGTGCATCCGGCCCCCGATCGCCCGTCAGCCCCTCCATACCCACAATACCATCGGGGGCGGCAACAGGGCCAGCGACGGGGGTTGGTGTGGGCGCGGTCGAGGCGCACCGCGCGCGTGAGCTCAAGTGGATATCCTCTATGGCGTCGACGACGCCGGTGCAGGCGCGGAAGAGCAAGAAGATCAGGAAGCTGCTGCAGGAGGGCGTACCCGCATCGGTGCGCTACCAGGTGTGGGCGCACCTGACGGACAGCAAGGCGAAGCGCATCGAGGGGCTTTACGTGCAGCTCGGTGACCGTGAGAAGGTCTCCGCATTCGCTGAGATTCAGCGTGACGCGCAGCGTTGTTTCCCGGGCGATGCAAGGCTGTCCCAGCCCAATGGGGCCCTGGCCTCACTCTTGCAGTCGTATCTGACCATGGTGCCGGACATTCAATATTCCCAAGGTGAGTCCTATTGTCGTCCGTAAGCGCAGATACGGGAGGGCCTTAAACAAAAAATAAATAAATTTCAGGTTTGGCGTTCATAGCTGGTCAGCTGCTTCTCCAGTCTCCTGAGGAAGATGCGTTCTGGATCTTCATCTCGCTCATGGACTTGCACCTGCGACCGTACTTTTCTTCCAATGCTGTTCAGTTGGACATAGACGCGTCGTTGTTCGCCAAGGCTATGGAAGCGATTGACCCTGTGATCGCGAAGAAGCTGTTCATCGACATGGCTATCGCCCCTATCCGTGTTTGCCGACCCTGGTCAGTGTTTTCGGGCGGACGGTTCATGACACACGCCTATCTGACGTTCGTTTATTACAGGTTTACATCGCTCTTCGTGGAGGCGCTTCCTACCGACTACTTTCAAAGAGTGTGGGATATCTTTCTGTGTGAAGGTGTGTACGGCCCACACACACACTCTATCCATCACCTACTGATATACCGATTGTAGGCATGGTGTTTCTCCTCCGAATCGGGCTTGCACTCGTAACGTGCTGCCACCGTGCGCTGCTTAACATCCACCAAGAGACAGAGGCGTTGAACCTCCTCCTGCGCCCCCCGCAGTTCTTGATCTCCTCTTCACCTGACTCACTCATCGAGCTTGCCTACTCTTTCAGACTCAAGGATGACGACATCCGCAAACAGCGCATCAAGCTCGAAGCGCAGGTCAAACGTCAGACTCAGAGTCGTCTTTCGAATGCCGTACGGCGAAGTAGTAGCAACAGCAACGGCGGCCCCTCTGCGACTATCTCATTGCCCCGGAGCTGATTGTTTCTCTCTTTTTATGGTATTTATTCGTCTTTTGGGCTAATTATTTATGTATGTCACGACCGACCTCATGCCCCTCCCTCTCGTTCATCTTACACCCCGCTTTGCTATCCTTTCTCTCGTATATACAATGCTTTACTGACCGTCATCGTTCTTTTGTTGGGACATCTTTTTCCATGGAAAGGTCCCAATGTTATAACCTAGAATTGAATACGTATTATTGTCTTCCTACAACAATATGACCCAGAATACCAGACACCAACAAGAGGGTTGGTTTCCATGTTGATACCCTATGCTACTCTTCTGTAGATAAATATGTTTCCCTTCCCGACTCTGATGATAATCGAGGTTGAGCCTCGATCGTTTTTCCAGATCCCTTGCGGCCTGAGTTCGTTGGGTCACGGCCTGTGGAGTCTCTACTGAGAGTAGCAACAACTTGGCACGGCAAGTGCCAGCGCCGCTAACAGTGCTAGATCACAACGCGACGCTGGCCGTAACAAGTCGGAGGAGCTGATATTTATGAGGCGGACAGCGTCCAGTACTGTAGCTGCCAGCTGGTAGTTCAGTTCTTCGCGGAAGCTTCCCGCAACAACTAAATCATGGTTAATGGGCCCTTCGAGACTACGGGTGCTCAAGCGCTCAGGCCTCGAGGTTAAGGGCTCAACGCAATTTCAGGCTATGTAGCCAATCCGGCCAGTTTGGAAGTAGAACCCATTTCCAAAAGGTTTCCACACGTAAAGCAACCTCCCTTTTCCCCGAAACCCGTGGCGATGACGTATACGTACCAAGTAAGTACTAAACTCTCACCCCCTCGTACAGTAGTAACAACTAGCCGACGGGGTTGCAGCGCCTTGGGCAGTCGGTCCTTCCCTTGTCTGACTACTACTAGGTGGTCGCCGTCATCGTTCAACGTTCACAACATTTTGACGGTTATGCCAACTCCGGGTCCGCAGCTCCGATCGAGACGCGGCGATGGCAGCAAAAAATCTAACGTCGCTGTCGATGAGGGCGACGGAGCGCCGTCGAGGCTTCGTGATGATAAGGATGATGCCCCCGAATTAACAGCCTCGCAGGATGGGCGTAGATCGCGCAATCGGATGCGAGCGAGTTCCTGCACCTGGTAAGGTCCCTTGTTCTAGAAGTGTGAATCCAGACTGGCGACCGTTCGGTAGCCTACTTACTGTGCGCTCGCCGCCGCTGACAGGGCCCGTGGCGTTATACTCCTCCTCTTCGTCGCGGTAGCGCTCTTGTTCAGATCGGCACCATACCCGTACTGGCAGAGCCATATTTCGAAGCTTCGTGACGGGATCCGCAGTGGGCATGCGAAGAATAATTCCCTGAGCGTTGCCGATTGTCCAGGTTAGTTGTTATGGTTATTCTTTCTCCAAAGATACCCTACATTCCAAATTATCATTTTCCAGGCTACACCCTCGATTCGCTCAGAGAGAACCAGCTCGGAAATGGGTTCACAGCACAACTAAACCTTGCTGGACCTCCGTGCAATGCGTTTGGAAGCGATATCCTCAATCTTACCATTCAGGTCACTTACGAAACTAATTCCCGGTGTGTCTGCATTTTGAATTTTCTCCTGCGGGCCATGCACTTACTCGATCGTCCCTAGATTGCATGTCAACATTTTTGACACATCGGCGCAACAATTCACACTACCATCGGGATACTTTGACCTGCCCAAACCAGGAGAGCTGACCTCCCCAGAATATGCCGACTTGCAGTTCAATTATGAAGCGTCGCCGTTCGCTTTTTGGATCACACGCCGATCCGATCCCGACTCGGTGCCCATTTTTGACACGCGCCTGACGTCATTACCCCCGGCGCCGATCCCAGCGTTTCTGAGAGCCCGTAATGACACGAGTCTGGTATTCGATGGTTTCCCTTTGGTTTTCGAGGACAAATATTTGCAGGTAGTTGTCTAATCAGCCTGACGACCACGTGATTGACATCCATAGCTCACGTCGGCCCTTCCGTTGGATGCTAATATCTATGGATTGGGCGAAGTCGTGGCCTCTAGTGGGTTCCGCAGGGACGTTCGAAGTGGCACAATACAGACAATGTGGAACAGAGACGCACCGGACCCTCTGGACGAAAACATGTTCGTTGCTGTCGTTAGCATTCCCGCCAAAGTTTCATGTTGTGCATTACTGTAGTTACGGCTCGCATCCCGTCTACCTCGAACACCGCTGGGCTTCATCCGCCAGAAGTTTCCAATCACACGGGGTTTTCCTCTCTAGGTGTGTGGCACCTTTTTTTGTTTTTCCCCCACACCTATCCATTACGCTAACTGTTCCGTGCTCTGCCCAGCGCGGCTGGGTCGGATATCATCCTCGCCACCCCGCCATCCTCAGACCAGTCTTTGATACAGTACCGTCTCATCGGTGGCACACTTGATCTGTACTTCTTCTCTGGCCCCGACCCTAAGAGTGTCATCGAGCAATACGGTCAAGTGGTCGGCTTGCCTGCCCGGCTGCCCAATTGGGGTTTTGGTTTCCATCTATGCAGATGGGGCTATGCGAGTCTGTCAGAGACGAAACAGCAAGTAGACGCCATGCGGGCGGCGAATATTCCTCTCGAAGGTCCGGAATCTGAAAGTGTCTTCATCCACGGGTGTGACGCTGATCTCGCCATGCAGTGATGTGGAACGACTTGGAGCTGTATCATGACTATAGGGATTTCACAGTCGACCCGGTGACCTTTCCCCCCAATGAGATGCGAAATTTCATCAGGGACCTGGTGAATGGGCTCTTCTATCATGAGTATTGTGATGCTGACTTACTTCCTCAGAATGCAAACGAACAACACTGTACGCGATCTTGCATGTCCTAGTAAGAATTGATTCATCTGCAAGATAGACATTCCTATTGTTCACGGCTACGCCGCCCTTGTGGCGAACGCGACGGATGTAGTGAGTTTTTCATTCCAGGCGATTGCGACGAGCTTTACTAACCACATCCCCAGTACGATCCTTTCACTCGAGGGTCTGAGCTGTGAGGCCTCTAATCCTCTGAGCATCATCCGGGAAAGACCTCAAATTTGCTTAGGGATGTGTTTATCCGAAATCCAGACCAGTCTCTGTTTGTCGGGCAAGTCTGGCCGGGGTACACTGTAGGCCGGGGAGACGCTTAATCGACGTACACCGCCTAATCGCTCATTTCTAGGTCTTTCCGGATTGGCTTACGCCGAGCGTGGAGATATGGTGGAAGGAGGCTCTACGTAACTGGACCTCGCTCGGTGTTGAATTCTCCGGGCTCTGGCTAGATATGAATGAACCGAAGTCTTTCTGCGACGGCCATTGGTAAGAAAAAGAAAACCGACCTTGCCTTCTACTGCGAGGCCTTGGCTGACTTTTAAAAAAGTCCCCCGACCGCTGATCGGCCCAATCGCTCTCCCGCGATAAGTCTCCCAGGAGAACCTGGGAATCTGGTAACTGCATATCCAGAGGGGTACGCGCCAATTTGGCGATATTTCTGTTGCTTACCGACTTAACCTTCTGTAGATATGATGCGGCGGTTTCTGGACCAAGTGGGAATATCACTGTCCGTGGATTACTCACTTACGGTAGTGGGGCTCAGTCTTTGGTCAACAATGCGGACGAGGGTGACAACTCGCCTTTCACAACGTACGCGTTTGTGCCTGGTTCTGTGCCATCGTATGCTATCCATAATGGTGAAAATTTCATTTTGCCATCTGATCGCCCCTCCTCACTATGCATATCCCCGCAGCACTCGGTGACTTGTCTGCACAGACAGTTGTAACGAACGCAACGCACCACGGTGGTCACGCCGAGCTCGACGTGCACAATTTGTTTGGACACCTCATGTCACGAGCGACAAACCTTGCATTCCGCGAGCTGCGCCCAGGGCAACGCCCATTCCTCATTTCTCGCTCTACGTTTGCCGGTTCAGGGCGATGGACAGGGCACTGGGTATGTTGTACAATATTTTTCCGGAAGGTAGAGCATACCCAAATCTAATTCGTCGTTCTACCGCAAGCTGGGGGACAACTGGAGCAAGTGGTCGTACTTGTACCATAGTATTCAGGGGGTATTACAGTTCCAACTCTTCCAGATTCCGATGGTTGGAGCAGACGCTTGTGGTTTCAGTGCGCGAGTTTCCTCCAGTTGTTTCTAGTGCGAGTGCTGATATAGCTTTGTTCATTCCGCAGTCGGGAATACGAATGAGGAACTCTGTAATCGGTGGATGCAACTTGCAGCATTTACACCGTTCTTCCGTAACCACAACATCCGCGGTGCGATCCCTCAGGAACCTTACAGATGGGACAGTGTCGCACATGCCAGCCGCGCCGCCATCGCAGTGCGCTACGCTCTGCTTCCATATTGGGCACGTCCTTTCTTGTTTTATACTCGCAACCGTAGTTGGCTGACACCAGAGCTCTTTAGTACACGCTCTTCGCAAACGCGTCCCTGTACGGCACACCGCCCGTACGCGCGCTCTTTTTCGAATTCCCACAGGAACCGGAGCTGCTCTCGGTGGATCGCCAGTTCATGGTCGGAGGCGACATCTTGGTCATTCCTGTCATAATGCCCAATGTGTCGTCTGTTTCGGGTGAGCTCCTGGACCCTGACCCCACGAACGCCTCGACTTACAGTACTTTATTCCATGTGACAGGCTTTCTTCCAGGGCGTGGACAGGTCGTCTGGCGTGACTGGTACACCCACGCTGTCGTGAGCAGCACGCCCACTGGCGGAGGCATGGTAGACCTCGATGCGCCGCTTGGCCATATCCCAGTGCTCATTCGTTCAGGTGCCGCACTTCTCCTACATTCGCAGCCTGGCTACACGACTCGCGCGAGTGCCGCAACGCCGTATGCCCTGCTTGTCTCACTCAGCAGTGATGGACATGCGTACGGTACTGCTCTCATCGATGATGGCGAAACCCAGGTGCCAAACGACGACAATGATGCCCACGCCGAGGCAGCGACGCAGAAACGAACGTTGGAGTTCAACGTGAGCCATAAGCAGCTGGAAATCCTGGGGGAGGGCACCTTTGGCGTAGTCCAACCCCTAGGCGTCATTACCGTTCTCGGTGTCGACCGGGGTCCCCGACGTGTACGCCTCAACGGTGTTGATGTCCCATTCCGAAAATGGGTCTATACTTCCGCAGTCCAGCGTCTGGTTGTATCTGATGTCTCCATCAATCTAAATGAACGATCTGCGGTTACATGGGAGTAATGGGTCCCCTGAAAATGTTCACGTACATACGCACACTATACGTTCCCCTATGGTCCCCGGATTCCTTAATAGTCTCCTCGTGGGTTGTCTGCGTGTGGTATATACCCCCGTTCTTGACGGTCCATGACAAATGTTGGACAGGCAAAAGATGAGGGTAGAACGCGGTGATTAATAGACTGTCCATTCTGTTTTCGGATAACCAAGTCCGACGGACACTGCATAAACTAACTAGCACAGTACAACTGTACCTCTCCAACTCAACGATATTCACGATGTGGCGTCAACCCGAAAACCTTCGCCATTCAAACGTATCTCTTGTGTGAGAGCCGCGCTAAGGATGAATTCCTGAGAGTAAATTGCATGACCGGCTTCGGCGATCGGCCGCCATATCGAGGCGTCTTCTGGACAAGAGATGACATAGTGGTGGGCTGACGCCTTGCCGTTCAGCGCGCGGACAGTAGGGTTTTGTTGACGTATCTATGACCCAAGCCAACCCAAAGTCTGTCAGTCACTTCTGGTAGATTTACTGCGCTATGGTGGCTGCTCACCTGCCCACCATGCGCCGAGATGACGTTCTTGAGCAGTTTCTTATCTAGCGGCACTTTGTTTGTCACGTAGAAAATTTTGCCGGCGAATAGCTGGCCTTTGTTCGCCTTGGCACGCTTCAGCGCATCAGCTAGCTTGAAGTTCCATTTCTTCTCGTTGACAGGGTCTGAGAGCACGTACTTGTCGATAGCTACGCAAAAAAAGAAAAAAAAAAAACATACGCCCCTTAGATGCGAGAGAGTGGAATCAAGGTAAACCACCCACGGAGTAACTTCTTAGTTACAATGGAATCGCGAACCCACTTCTCCGTTACAAGGGCAGGAGCGACCGCCATGGCACAAAGGAGTTTTTCTGTGCGTGCGAGGGTTTTAACGACCAGATGGGTGCACTCGTCTGGTTTCACACCAACCCTCGCTCCCAGCTTTACCAAGGCCTGGTCAAAGTGCTGAACAAAATAAGGCTCGCGAAAAAAAATTCTTTCCATACCTTTTCTTCACTTTCGTTCATACTAACTTGTGTAGCCAAGACCCCCACGAACTTCTCACTTTGACCTGTCAGCCGGCGAACAAAGTTGCTAGGGACCAGTACTACTTGCCTGAAGTCTCCGCCTGAGGATGCCTTCTTCACTTTCACGCCCTTCGTCCCACCTCGGTTTGGTCGAATCTCCGCTGTCCCCTGAGAACTAGCTTCTGACCAGTGTGTGCGCCTATCATCATCACGCATCTCGGCGGAGCGATCCTTGCCCTTCGTGCCGCTGAGGCGCCGCTTCTTGTGGTCGTGTTCATCATCAGGAGACACACCCTCCGCAAGGTGCATGGACGCGCGCTTCTTACCCCTACCCACTGTCCTCGAGCCAGCGTCCGTCCTTCCCTTCCCTCGTTTACCCTCGGGGAGATTGGCCGCTCGCACGTGGCCGCGCCGCAGTTCCTTCTCAAAGTTGACGACATCAGGCATAACTTCCTCTCTCAACCGTTGTGTAGCTTTGTTGGCCGCAGAGCGGCGGGATGTCTGTCTTGATGGCCCTCCTTCCCGATCCGTGGTTATGTCAACTGTGAGGGATGACAGAGGATGTGTGTCTTCTCCTGAAATCGTTCTCGGGTGAGAGCCTCGACTCTTGGGCTTAACTTTGATTGGACTTGCCCTCTTCACCAACCGCAGTGGAGACCTCCCGAGCGTCTCGCGTGTTCCTAATGGTGGCACGAGGACAGACTCCATTCGAATTGGGGTCGTTGGGCGAGACTTCGACGACAACTTCCGAAGTGCTTTCGATGGGCCCTCGACATGTGAGCTTGTCGCAGTTGACTTGGCACGTGCCGATTTCCTTGTCGGAGACGGTACGCACTCATCTTCTGCCGTCTCTGGGTCAGCTCTGCAGTGGCGTTCGATGGACGACGAAGGCCCCTCGGATGTATGCCGCAGCGGGGTGGTAGGTTGTTGCAGTGGAGAGGAGCCCGCGCTGGCTCGCCTAGAAGTTCTTCTGGAGCACTTAGGCTCAGGGTTTTGCGCCGCCTCACGAGGCGTGGCTGGCTTATCGACCTGTATAGGGTCATTTCTTGCCCCTTGAGCATCCGTGAACTGCGATTGTGCGTCGACGTCCATCCGGTCTTCGGTGTTGGGGCCACCCGCGACGTCCTTTGTTTCTTCGGCCTTGTGGGTATAAGACCTTTTCAGGGTCATGGGAGACGGATTCTCTCCATCAAGATGATTAAGCACTTCCCCGACAGAAGTCGCCTTGCCTTGTGCGAGCGCCATCTCTGTCATGAGATCGGGAAGAGTCTCCAGGATGACCTCACGTTGAACCCCGCGCTCGCCGAGATGATCGGAGAAGTCGAGACCGGGGGGGAAAACTACATATTTCTCGAGACCGACAGAAAGGTTTCTCCACTGAACGAAGCAATCCTCTAGCCACGTGTGGTTGACGACTGGGATGGACCAATTACGTGCTTTCGTCGCCTTATTTCCCGAGATACTACGGATTAGGACGAAGCCATCAGCAAGACCAGAGGGAAGATGGGCGTTGGATATCATACAATGCTGCTATGAGCACGGTATTTTTGCCGGACATGCTCGGAGTAAAAGTCGCGCCCATAAGTCCTATCAACTTTTTGAGGTAATCGCGCGCGTCACCGGTATAATTCGTTACCGTGATCTCCTACGGACGTGATAAGTAATCGTATTTAATTTGACAGCCAGCGGCACGCACGTGGGCAGAAAACCCTTCGATAGCTTTCTTCGGAATTGGATAATGAAGCAACTGTGCCGTGGGAGTGCCGATGATTCCAGTAGACTCTACATGAAATAACCATGTAAGTGACCCTATGAGCTTTCGCCCCCTTACACCCTGCGGGTAGGGTCAGTTAGGGAGCTAAAATTTTTGAAAAGTCAGCAAAGCAGAAGGTCACCTGCACATAAAGGTTTCCCCAGCGATATCGCGCAATCAGAACATCAAAGTCGCACTCTGCATGTGCATGCTTGGCGTCATAGTTCACAACAACACCCCCGGAGCGAACGATACCAGCTTCAATGGCTTGCCTACGACCATCTGAAAGCTCCAGATCAAGGCTAAGTAATATGCGCCTACGGGCCCAAATGTCCCGCGTTTCCGCTTGGCCAAGTTTCGTCTCTTGCTCCGCTGTAATGAGCGCAGCTTTGTACAATGCCTTCTTATCTGGAGATACCTTGTTTTGAGGTCGTAACAAACCATCCCCCACTTCACCTGCCTCCGGGCTAGGCTTTCCAAACGTAAGAATTGGCGGTTCAGGCCACTCGTATGCCGAGGTGGAGAGACCGCGGATGCCGAGGCGCACGGAGTCGTCAAACCAATGCGGAACGAGTACTTTGACTTGAGTTTCCTTCCGATGTTGTAACGCGGTTCGATACTTCTCGGACCCTGGCCCAACAGCAAAGAGGTGTGTGACATCGCGAGTTAGTCCGGCGCGCCACTGCCCTCCGAGTGCCGTGATCCCAGCGATCAGTACTTCTGTATCAGACGAAACGAGCTGAGAAGTGAAAGTAAGAAAGGCGCGCGATCCAGAAAACAGGGGAAGACGTACATCGGTCGCACATGCCACAACTCCCGAGAACAGCATAGCGGGATCGGGGGAGAAGTGTTGTACACTTCCATGACGATTAGACAAAATACTCGAAAATAACACGTGCTCACTCACAGCTGAAGTCTTCCGAGGATCAAGGATCGATCGACCCAGTAATCCTGAAAGGTGATGGTTAGTAGGTAGATGCAGTTTCAAACTAAAGAAAAGCGCACTGTGACGGTGAATGATCCTTCCTTCGCATTATCTTGTCCTTCATAGTCAAGTGAGAGCGTGATAATATGCGTCGCTTCCTCCAGTGGTACAGGTTGGGCGCCGTTATGCTCCAACAGAAGGGTTAGATCAACCTTTCGTTCCTCGGAAAGAGCGGAAGTGCAGAAAAACTTGATTCCGTCAAAAATCGACATCTGTTAAGTCAACTTTGAACGATAGCATCAAAAGTATAGTATCCTGTGGATGAAAGGCTAGACTCGGATACGCGAATTAAGCCGCGACTACGCACGTGATGCAATACACCACGTACTTGTCACATCACGCTGTTTATTGTCACAATATCACACCTTGCGCTCCGAGCCTGCCAGCCCCAGTGAGCATCCGAGTCGCCCTCAGCTGATTCACTCACGGGTCCAATTACTTAGCCTGCGCTTCTCTGCACTTTACAACGGGGCTCGTCCCTAACCCAGTTTGAATGTAACGAAAGTTTGTGTCCCACATCGAAACTTATGATCTATGATTGCCGTACCCCTTTTCATCGTCATCATCCAGTGGGCCGCCCAGAGTGACCCAATCAATCTTCTGTGTCTGAACTCAACAAGACCTTCGTTCTTCCGTAGTCAGACCGTCACCGGTGTCATAGTTGCAAGCCCAGTTACAATTTGGCCTAGGGAATACAAGACTGGGCACACATCTGTTGTCTCTCTTGCATCCCGCGCCTCAATTCACACACTAGTAACTGGCTTGCGGGCCAAGCCGGCAAATTTTACACCCCGCTTATGCTATCCTTTTGGCAATACTAGTACTAAACGCCTAAGCGGCTCCGCCTATCCTTGGCTAACTCCGTCGTCGTACCGAATACCGTGACCGTACTGTGTCCTTCCCACTGTGGAAGAAATAACGTTCACACAATTGCTGCAGTGCTGAGGTTTATGACCAACTTCATCCACTAAATAGATATCGCTATCTCTTCGTTAATAAACACTGACAGCCTCAATGAGTCCCCCTCAACCTTTGTCTTCCCCATCTTTTAAAGTGTGCCGCCAGGGCTATACATGTCTCTATTACGTGTACGGAATATCAGCGCTGGAGGCCTTCGCATTTGGGCAGTGTACGTAGAAGGAACATGGTGCTTACGTTTCTCAGGCGCTTTTTTCCCTTTCAAGCGAAAGGAGGACGACGTCGACAACAGTGACAGTGATCAAGCCACGCTGCTGGTCGCATACGCCACAAATAATTTCCTAGTTATTATCCCACGGGGCGTTATCAGTCCAATTGCCTCCGTGCGCTTCCTGTCCTTCGGCTAGAAAAAAAAGCTTTTCTCCTTACCTGTGGGGATCCACGCCAAGAGCTGTGGATCTTTTCTCTGCCCGTTCCGTGGACGGAGTGCACTTTACTAGTTCGCTCCCTTTTGTTCCAACTTCAAGCTGTTTACGCACCAGTTAAGGTACGAAATGACGCGGCGCGCCGGGCCTCCCGCATCGATCCAGTGTGTCAAGGTTCTCCTCAATGTGTCGCAAGTGAAACTTTGTTTCTGGGAATTAGCGCTTTACTGAATCCGTCTAGCAGTCCGAAGCAACCCCATATCTCGATCATATCATTTACACGGCGACCTTTAAGCCCTCTCCTTCGTTGGTCCACAACTACAGCAGGTTCGGTAGCCTCTTTTGTGCTTCACAGCTCCAAAGGCATGGAAGTGGACCTTCTACGACGTCCAAACCCAATCTGGCTCACAATACGTGTCGAGACCCAGTACGCGCATCCCTTGAGTAACCATTCGCATCTTGCGCACCCCAGCTATTGTGCTCTGAGCAGCTTGCCTTTCTACTTCCCCACGTGAGAGCGTCGGCGGCAATAAACGAATATCGTAAGTGGGTTCAATCGCAATTATGAGGAAAGATGAGAAGGTTCTGCGGACGCTGGCGGATCCAACCTCCCCCACGACGGTGGCGCGGAATCGCCAATCGTACCCCCGGAATGTCCCTGTGGAACGTATTTAGGCTTATAGCTCCCGGTTACAGGCCCACTGTAAATCATGCACAGTAGGGTCGCATGGACGTGTTTGAACTTATCCGCTATTTTTGATTTCAGATTTTATGATGATGATCACCGGTCACTAGTCACCAGAAAATCCGGTCAATTCTCTTCTGAGTGTCAGCAACGATTGCCGTGTGTTCTTGATCGGCCGGGTTACACGCGAAAGCTGTTACAGATCATAGAGTACGCTGCGCGAGGCATACAGGAAGCTGGATAACAGCTCACAACCAATTAACGGACGGCGTCACTATAAACATCACCTTTTTGGTCGAGCTCTGTTATCTCCTCTCGGAGTTGCAACGCGATGCAATGATAGGGTAGGAATTACCTAACTCCCCCTGGCCTGGAATGCTCTAGGGTCCTTACTTACAGCGGAATATCCGCAGTATAGTAAAAACAATCTTTTGGTCTTGCAGGGCCACAAATTACTTTTTTTTTTTTTGAGGGGCCCTTCCTCAGTGGGCGCGGATTTTCTGATCCCGAGAATGGTGGCACACCGGCATTTAGCGGGTGATAGACGCTCGGAATATATATGGGTACTCTATTAGGTAATAAAAGCGCCTTTGACCCACACTTTTGCAATCCACACGCGCCTACAGTAGAAGTCTCAAACACACCGGTAACATGACACGTGGCGAAACGAGCAGGGCGCTCCACCAAACGTGTCGGCGTTCAGCAACCCCCTCGAGACAGGTGGAGTTGCTTGGAACTGCGTCACTAGGATTGACAGGTCCCGTTCCAGGTACCAGGGCACCGAATTGTTCTTATTGGCCCAGCTACTCCCCAAACTTTCGCTTCCTGAGGACTAAGGGAACCCATAGAGTCGATCAGAGTGAACCGACGTTTGTAAGCAGATAAAAAGTCAAGAACCGGCCTTGTGGTAGGGAACGGAAACATTGACGAGAGGCACTGGGCAAGGGCCGACGCAACCGGCAGTCGGCGGTTCCTCGCGTAACCGTAGACAGAAGGATCAGCCACGGCCATTCCATCACCAAGGGCAACAACATTGCTTGGGAGGCGGCGTATTTGTCAGGGAGCTCGGTAGGGAATATTCCGAGTTCCCGTTAAAGTTGGCATTACACACACTACTAGACGCGCGGCGTTGTCCACCGCTGCAGGGAAGAGGTGGGGGGGTCAAACGTAGCAGAAGGCAGCTGAACAACACCGAAGCACGCACAGTCAATCTCCCAAAAGGTAGCACTCCAGAGGGCCAAGGTTCCGCGTCGATATCAAGATAGGCGAGGGAATAGGTGAGGGGGCCTGGAGAGGCCATCTTGCAACCCGCAACTTTTCGAGACAATCGAGTTCCCGAAACTTCAACCTGAGAACCATTCTAGTAGAATAAATGATCTAGGGGAGGTGAGCAATTGTGAGAGCTCGTGGAACATTGCGTTTGACTGATATTGAGACTTGGGGAGAAAACAAGGAGCTGGGTCCGCATTTGGGCGCTGGACGGCGCTGAGCGAATAGGTTCGAATTGAGGCTAGCCTAGAAGGGCAGGGAAAAGGCCGAGGAAAAATTCTAAAAGGCAACCTGAAGCGCGCCTGGCCATTGGGATCAGCTGGCGTTTGCCTTTGTGGAATCTTCGATAATTATGGGAAAAGGATTTGAGGACGGCGGGGAAACCGACGATTGGTCGAGCCGCGTTCACGGGCTCCAGCGTGAGCGCAGCCGTTTCAAGGGTGTCTGTTATAGCACCTCCTTAGCCGGTGTCAATGACCATGGGGCGACAAACAAGAGATCAGCAGATTCCCCTTCCCGGAGGGTCATACTGCTTCGCTTTGATGCCGTCCTCACAGTTGTAACGTCAAAAACCCAGCGCGCTCAGGTGATTTGGTTCTGTCGTTTCCCCCTTCGTCCGCGGTTGACAAAGTTTATACAGTGAACTTCACACACCCCAACCACCACTCTAGGACCCGCTTGCTCTCATAAGCCGCCGCCTTTCTGGAAACTCGGACATCCGCGACCACCCCTCCCCGATCACGCCGCAGTTCGTTCGCCTGATTTGCCCGCGCAACATCGCCGCTCACGTACTTCAAAGACGCGTTCCTTTCACCTCCCGTCCTCGCTCGTGTCTGCCGCTGGTATGAGTCGCCTTGACTCTCTGGTACAACACTCCCAAGCTAGCTCAGACTCTGCCACATACCGGCACGCTCGCTCAGACAGGAGCAGCCCCCGCGCCGATTCTGATGATGGCGCGTCGTATAACCACCGCCGCTCGTCTGCAAAGGCAGATGAGATGGCTCCGGGTCAGTTCCACCTCAACAGCACAGCGCTCACTCTTCTAACTGTCCTCGAAGAGGACACTCAACTGACCTCCCAGGCGCTTAACTCTGACGGTACACCAAGACGGCCCATGAACGCGTTCATGATATTCGCGCGCCGTAGGCGACCTCAGGTTTCTGCGGCCAACCAGACAATGCGCACGGGCGATATTAGCAAGATATTAAGCAAGGAGTGGAATTCGATGGATATGGTGAGTTATCCCCTCACAGCGGCGTGGCGTACCTTCCTCCTTACCTACACAACGAAGGCGGACAAACAATTCTATCTCGATCAGGCCAAGCGTCTGAAAGAGACTTTCAACTCTAAATATCCCGACTACGTCTACAGGAGACGACCTAACAACTCCCGCAAAAAGCGGAGGCCGGATGCCACCAGTAACCCGTTGCTCGACCCCTCAACAGCAGGTGATGCCGGAGATGATTTCCCCACCGCACACGACTTCGACTACCAACCGGTTGACGGGCAGGATCCTGCGCGAGACCTAGCTCCGTCGCGTAGTAGTTCACATTCTGGCATAGCGCCGGGATATGGAGAAAATTCGAGCGTCTCGTCCCCGCACCCAGCACTCTCACCGTACGGGTACTCCAATAATGATTATCCAACCAGTCATGTACCCACTTCGGGCACACGTCTCCCTACCCTTTCATCGATTCAGGACCATCCGCCACCCGAGGCCCCTTCGATGGGCCCGCTTCCTTCTCACCACTATCCCGACACGGCGATGCATTCCCACCCATACCCGTCTCATCCATCTCAACCCGCCACAAGTGTGCCATCCTCGAGCGCATATGGACCAGATCACATTGCAGGTTCTTCTTTTTGGGGAAGTGCATCGGGCATCCGTGGCGATCACGGGAGGACCATACAGGCAACGTGGACCTCAGCGCCGCCGCCACCGGTCATACCCCCCCTCAACGTTGGAGAGCAGCTTCGCGAGCGGCCAGCCGCTGCAGCTACTCACGCTAAAAGCGAGGTATATTCTGATCCTTCGCCCCGCCCTTGGTCGACTTCGACCTCCCAACCCTCCCCGGCGATTTCCAATGCCTTTTCGCGTGTGTCTTCTCACTCTTCTAACAATTACCCCCTTCAGACACTCACATCGCCGCTCTTCCCTGCTCCTCACTCGCCAGGAGCGTATCAAAGCTCTACATCGTCTTCCTCCACTCCCTCAGGGAGTCCAGAAAATTATTACTCCTCAGGCCCTCAGCTTCAAGGAGGCTCGTACGGAGGTAGAGCGGGCAGCGGTTACGAACAACCGACCATATACGCCTCGCATCCGGTGCCGCATTCCGACACATTACATGTTGCTTCGAACGCTCATGGGGTACCACAGCTACAGCCACGGTCATCGCGACCATCGTTGCACTCATTAGCACTCGACTCAGGGATGTCTCCATTGGGCAACTCGTCGTCAGCTAGCGCCACTTTTCCAAACTCAAGCATGGATCACTGGCGCACTAAAATCGGCGGGCAGTAGTGAGATTCTATCGTCCATCTCTTTGGATTTTTCTTTCTTGTGGTTTGGTTTTCTTTTCGGACCTCCGTACAATTGCTTTCTTGCTGCTGTTCCTTCGACAATCTGGGCCTAGACCGCTTACTCACTACCTGTTCGCTTATTGCTCACCCTTTTTTTATCCAGCTCGTTACACCTGCTCCGTTTTTATTGCAGTGTCGCCATCTCAAGTTTGTTGTGTATCCCTGCACCAACCTTTCTCGCGTGTCATGTGTAAACTACCCTTGTTCCGTAGCACGTCATCCTTTCTGTTTCACCCCTCAAGTAATCGTTATTCTCGAACTCTGTTGGAACCACCCCCATCAGGCACGTTGGGCGCCCCCGAGAATTCCGAGTGCTAACCGAGGTTACGCCCACAGACAGGCATATTTGCGCCGCAGGCGGCGCGACGCGACGCTCAGAATCAAACGTAGCTGAAGCATGGAATTCAGGGCAGCGGTCTGCGGCGTCCGCAAAAACGGCTGCGGGGTTTTTTTGCTCGATACGGGACATGCCGAGAATGCTGCGTAAATCGCATCATGACACGTTTGATTTCGATTCGAGCGAGGAGGGCGTACTCGGGTTCCATCAGGGGAATCACGGCGGCACGACGCACAACGTCCGACGCGTGAGAATGGATGAGAGGCCGAGCACATGGACTTCCTTTCGACGCCCCACGAGTGGGGTAGAAGGACTAACTACGAAGCCGTGACATGCGTTCACAGGACCATGCCCGTGGAGGGAATCCCCTGGTGAAAGTATGTTTGAAATCTCTACGCCTACTGTACTCGTGGGCCGCGGCATAAACCGGGTCCAAGAGGGAACGCTCGGTTTGGGACACCCACGAGTCGAGGCAGCGCTTAAAAGAAGAAGAAGTTAAAGGTAAGTTAAGGACTTATAAAGAAGAAAACGTAAGAGCCTGAAGGGCGAGAGGCACGGTACGAATAGGATGTGTTGGACGTTAAGCCGCGCTCAACGCTCAATGCCAGTGGTCATGATCACGCATCACGCATCGCAACCTGCAAAATACGAGTGGTATTGACGTCATTCCCCTTTATCGAGTGACGAGCATAGGCCTATTGATCATTGATCGACTATCCGAGTTTACGTTACGCGTGTCGTGTCTACATTCGCGTACCCACTGGCACGTGCAACAGCCGGGTCGGGTCTCGATGGCTTCCACCTTCTAACTAGCTGAGTGGATTAGACCGTGACAACTGGGATACCTTAAGTCCAGTCAAGCGGACACGGATATGCATCCCGTCGTTGATTCTACGGCCGTCTTTAAGGGCGACATATTCAAGAACAAAGTTCTCTTTTGTACTGGCGGAGGTTCCGGCATATGTCGAGCTATGACCCAAGCTGTGGTTCGTCAAAATTTGCAGACTTGAATTACACTGTACTTCGACTGATACACTCGTACGGTTCCATTCAGATGCGACACGGCGCCAATGCTACTATCGTGGGTCGAAGGTGAGTTTCCGGTCGAAGGGTACGATACCCTTCAATTTCTGAGATAGTGGTAGCGAGGAACGCCTGAAACGGACAGCCCAGGAACTTTCTGAGGCTACTGGGAGCACTTGCCTCGCCGTCAAAGCGGACGTCAGGGATCCTGGACAAGTCCAGGTTGCTGTTCAGCGGACCATCGAGGAGTATGGCAGAATTGATTTCGTCATCAATGGTCATTCGCACAAGCACCCCTTTTGTCTCTCTCACTGACCACCGAGCCGCAGGAGCCGCAGGTAATTTTCTTGCACCCATCTCAGGCCTCTCCGAGAATGGATTCAGGACTGTAATCGAAATTGACACGGTAGGTCTGTGTTTCCATACTCTGCCACCTTGCTCGCCAACCTCCCATGCCCCGTCAGCTTGGAACTTACCATACGATCAAAGCCACCCTGCCCCATGTAAGAGTGTCAAAGGGATCATACATTCATGTAAGCGCGACCCTACACTATCGGGGTGTGTACAACCTTCACATAATCCGCCACTTCGGCATCTGAGCACATATTATAGGCACCCCTTATCAAGTACATGTTTCCGCTGCGAAAGCTGCCATAGATGCGACATCTGCAGTCCTCGCTGTGGAAGAAGGTCCTCATGGTATACGCTCAAATGTCATCGCACCAGGGCCTATCGCAGGGACGGAGGGCGAAGATCGCCTTTCGCCCAAGGACCCCCATGGCCAGAATTATTGGCCCCTTCCCACAGGTCGCAAGGGGGATTCTAGAGATATCGCCAACGCGGCGGTTTTCCTGTTCAGTGACGCCGCCAGCTACATATCGGGGCAGATCCTGGTTGTTGATGGTGCTTGTGAACACCTGAGAGGACCCATGTTGCCGTATCCTCAGAGCGTTCTTGATCCAGCATCGACTAAACACCTGATCAAGGCACGGTTGTAGTAGGTGAGGATACATATGCGCCTGCAGAATAACCCATCACCGTAGAGATTAGTACGACTAAAGTACGACGTACATAGTGCAAATGACATGCCCGTTAAGCTTATTAACGAAGTTGGCAGCGGCGCTCTTGACAAGACAGGTATCTGACCCTGAAGGGGGAATCCCGTATCTCGATATCATAACGAGATTCTCTGGTTCAGATGGTGTATCCGTGTTCCCACACGACTTTGCACAGACAGCGGAGCTGGTATCGGATTCAAAGTGGTGGTACGAAAAACTGCAGGGACCGGAAGTAGGGGTCTCTTCCATCGGCAAAGGTGTAAGCCCGCTATCAGTTTGTGCATAGTGCGTTAGAAGTCCGGAAGTCCAAAACTCCAAAACGGATGAGACGCAGTTCCTCCTATGAAGCTGTGGCGAACCAGAGAGTGGCAAGTAAGGGATCCGTAATGCGATGATGCGGTCCAGAGTGAATGCGAGTCAAGTTTAGGAGGACAAGTCGAGACGAAACGTGCAAACATAGCTCGGCTATAGCAATCTGGGCCAACGTGAACTGGAACCTCTGGGAGAGGGGGGGGAACAAAGGTCGGAGGCGGATAAGGTGGCATGTCAAGGCCAAGTACATGGATGCGTATGCGTAGTGAGGTGATGACAATGTGATGAGAGTGACAACAACCATCACTTGCATAACCCAAGACAGGCGTCTAGCTTACCAACTCCGAGTCAGTCACTTTATCCGACCCGCGGTACCGATCTGATGGTGGATGAAACCTCACCCGGAACATCAGTCAGTCCGTCTCCAAAAGGTTTAGGGAAAGCATTCGTGTGTGATTAATTGGCACCTGGAAGCGGCGTGGGGAAATGATGGCGCTCACGCCGCAACACATACAATCGAGAAAAAAAGACCATAGCCAAACTTAGGACACGTCTCAGTGGAACATATAAAATCGCTCGACCACCGGCTGGTTGGGTGGAAAATTTCGATACTTGGTTGCGCTTTTAGGAGTTGAATTTTATGAGGGGTATTGTGAGACTCGAAAATGTACTCAGGTCCCGTGTCAGGCAGTCATCTTCCTGTTTTTACCAGAGAAGAGGCCTGTAGAGCTTTTCTCCGAGATTATTTTTGCAGGCGGCGCACTTCGTTCCTGCGGAGAGGCTGAACCTGAGGTTATGTGGAAAGGATAAAGCCATGTGGGCCCGCAACGTATGTGATTTAGCATAAGGTCTTCGCTTTTCAAGTAGTGCGAGAGAAGGGACAACTATAGGGGTTCATCCGCTGATATGTAAAGCACTGTGCATCAGGGCGTCAGAGGGTAGTATTAAAGCAGGGGGGACCATCGAACCATTATTACCACGAATGAACGCATCCCCATAACGATTTGTCACAATTCCATTAACATGTTCCTCGGTCTGCTCAAGGGCAATGTTCATGTATCCATCAAGGCAAGACAATACACCTGATGTACATAAGGATACGTTTTGACCCGAGACTCGAGGCAAATGTGAGGAAAACATACCACGGTAGTCGACCCCAGACGTAAGGCGAACTACGACACGCTTCCCAATTACGTTTTTTAGAAAGTCTGTTGGTGAACCGGAAGTGACTGGAGGAGGAGGTGGTGGTGTAGCTTCCGGGGGAGGCGGTGTGTCGTCCATTGAAGTGCGATGGAACCCTAACCCAATCACATCTTCTTATCACAATCTGAAGACCGCCCGTATTGGGAAATAACTTAAATACATCCACTGCAGCTCTGGCTCTGACTTCAAGTTGTTCCCTCCCCTCCCACGACGACCACGACCACGACAGTGCTGGATGTCTACGTCTCTTCAGCCCGAGGGATACTACGACTCATGTATCGGTGGCCATGACGAAGATGCCTCGGCGTCACACCCACCTGACAACTTGAAGGTGCAAATCTCACCAACCTCACCCTCTTTACCCCCTGCACCTAAGCAGGAATCTCGTTCCAATTGCGACAACAAGGAAAGCGCGAGTGAATCCAATTTATTCCACAGCTTCAAACCTTCCCACTTTAAACTACCCCCTAGTCTGCGCTGGATCACAGATAATTGGACCTGGTCAAAATGGATGCCCGCCATACGTTGCGCGGTCGCTGAGTTGGCCTCACTGCTCCTTCTCGTCATAAACTCGTCCACACGAGCAATGGGTCAGGTGTGTTGATATGTCGTACTGGCAAACTTTTATTTAGTAGTCTGTAAGGCTGCATTTTTGATCTTGGTTGGTTCGTAGACTTCGCGTTTGTAAATAGGACCCTTATTGAACTCTTTTCGTCAGCTGGCGTGTTGTCGCCTCCCGGCGATCCCTTCATAACCAACACGGAACGAGAAATCATCATACTTTTATCAGTCATGGTGGCATGGGGGTTAGTATATAAACTTATCCGAATGCTGTTTCATACACTACCTGCACACAGGTGGGCAAGCCTAGGAATAAAACTCGCCAGTTTAGCACGCACATATACTGATCATACCGCCACGGTTCGCGAGATCTTATCTGGGAAATATATAGAAGTAGCAGTGAGTTCGAAGTGGTTCCCTAAGTCACTTATTAACTCTCGCGATAGCCTTCCATCATCAATGCCATCTTTCTTTTTTTTGGTTCCGCATTCTTTTTATACATTAAAGCCCAGAAAGGTCCCGGTCCATTTGCGTCCGCGACCATCCTGGCTTGCATCTGCCTAGGTATCATTTACACTTCCCGAGCTCGGTGTTCGCCAGCTTACGTTCCCCCAAGACACCACCTTAACAACGTCAGCTTTATTTCCTCACGCATATTATAAAGTGAGCTACCCATAGGTTTGACTAAGCACACCGCCATAACTGCACCCTTACAGCCGGGACAAGCAGTTGTGGTCCCTGTGGCGTTCCATTCAGCCCTGGCAATAGTTTCGTCCGTATTTATCTTTCCTACTTCCGTTGCCGCGCAGTACACCACCGGACTCCAAGCGGTCATCGTTCCGCTCAGCTATGGCTTCCGCCAGCATCTCGCCCTCCTTGAAATTTCCGCTTCTTCCCCGGACTTTTCACCGAAGCCTGTCAGGGCCTCGGCATCGAAAGCTGAAAGCGCACTCGCACCCCTAACCGCCTCAGCTCGTCTCTTGGGACGCGACATTTCATGGGGACGTTTCTCTGGTAAAGACCTCGATGGCATGCGAGAGAAGGTTCAACGTTTGGTCATGCGTGCCCACGGAATGAACGTGTATTTCTCGCTCACTGACCCCACTCGTGAACGGTTTCCCGTCACCCCTGCGCCATCCCGCCCTGGTAGCCCCACAGCCGGAACGCCTAATGTGTCTCGGCCGTCTTCACCAGGTCATACAAAGGAGTCCCCGGGCGCTTCTCCCGCAGGGCTACATTCTGCAACGATTTGTTCCCAGGATGATGCTGAGCGGCATAGAGGACGGACGGCGTTGCAGCGACACCCCCATTTCGATGTTGGTTCTCTTTCCCACTCGGCCAAATCCCATCTGCACGGGACGCTATTCCGTAGGCATCACCACCGGCACTCTTACGTATCTTTGCTCTCGGGTGTCCATCACCATGACCATCTCCGTGAGCACGTTGTCGGCGTGTTTGAATCCCAACGGTATCTTGATCTCGAGTCACACCACTTTGCGCACCCATTAGCGGTACGATATACTGAGCAGTCGACCGCACTTCTCCGCCAAAGCTGCGAGCCACTACTCCGTTCATGTGGCATGGGTCTCGAGGAGCTCGACCTCTGGCTTCGTACTTCGCGACATAAACGCTGGATGTTCTGGTGTGGTGGAGAAAAATGTTTACATGTGCAACAAGAGCGCCTCAATGCGCTATACCGTGCGTACGACGAACTCACGAGGACGCTTGAAACTTTTCGAACATCCCTAAGGTTCGTAATTTCGAATCAATAGCCCTTTCTTACAGATTTCACAGGCATTTGGCTCTGGAACCGTATCGCGAGGCTTTCAGCGACAAGCACGAAGGATGTATGACTGGGGGAGAGGTCCCTCCCCATCGCTATCTCTTTCATGCCTACACTTATCAGTACCATCTTATGGAGTTTTCCATCATTCTGATAAGTACCGTAAGAACCATCTTTTCGTTTTAAATCTCTCTGAGAAGCCTGTGTCAGCTCGAGTACGTCACGAACCTGGAAAAGGAGCACTTGAGGACTCGGCTTTGGTTTCCCTCGGTGTCCGTTGACGACTACTTCCGTTGGGGCATATGGGACCACAATGTCAACTTTGAGCATGAGGATGACGAAAATCCAAGTTGGACCCCCGCTCTATGCTTTGGTTCAGAGTTGCTGATTCACACCAGATATCGTACAGGGGAAGGAAGGGCTTTGTGTCGACCTCGGCGCGGCACAACGTCGCGACCCAGACGCGCTGCCCCCACGGAACTCATTTGAGGCGATTATGAACATCATTTATCATGCGTTCCGAGGTATATCTCGTGGAAATCAACTTTTCGCGATCAAAGCCGGGATTCTTACTGGTCAGCACCCCGGATTGGTCCAATGACTATCTTGCTATATTCATTTGTGGACAGTACTCCTCAGCCTTCCATCCTTCGTCAGATTCTCTGCTTCTCTTGCATATGGTTCGTTCTCTGACAATAAGGGACCACCTCTCGTAGTCACTGATTGTATCATTTGCCAGGCGAGCGGTTTAGTTGGGCGATGTGAGTTACCTGGTCTCCAGTGTCGCTCATTGCTTTATGCGCATTAGCTTCATGGGCCAACTTACCCTCGCACGCTTTCGTGGCGATACCACATTCGGCCTTGTAGCACGCATCATCAGCACGTTTGCAGGAGGTATAACGGGTACAATCATCTGGCACGTCTCCACAGGCGCAGGAAGGGGTAATCCATACGGACTGGCTGCGGTGTGCGCCATCGCGTTCCCTTTTTTCTTCTATACGAGGCTCTACTGGCCGGGACCACCAGTCCCAAACACGATATTTTTCACCACCACAGTACTAGTGGGTTTCAACCCTCGGAGGTGATCAAATGTTCCTGACTTGCTCCTCCGTCCAGGTAATTGGTTACTCTTGGCAGAATACACACTATCACTTTGGCGAATTTTTGTATTACGGGATAAATCTCGCTTGGGTAGGTGGCCCCGAATGTTCCTTCCCTCCCTGGCCATAATTTCTGTCTTTATAGAGGCGGTTTGTCCTTGTGTGTGTGGGGGTGTCCGCTGCATTGTGAGCCCAACAATCGTCTTAGGTTCCCATTAAGGCTCATATCTCCAAAGCATTTTCTCATTTCTACCACCTTCTACCACCCTTCGCGGATACCAGCGGCAAAGCCTTGCCACCATTACTTCTGAAATCGGCTCAGTTTACTGTTCAATCGTGTCATATGCGAGTTCTCCCCACGTGGAAGACCCACAGCATGTTATTCAGAGTTTAATCGCGATCCGCCTGAAACTCAAACGTTCCATTGTTTTGCGTGCTAATATCATCTATGAGGTGAGCCGAAGGCGTGCACGATATTTCAGTTTCCAGCTGAGGTAGCCTCACAGTTTTCCTTGCGTGGACGGTGGCCAGCGGAAAGGTATCAGAAGATCCTGGAAATCCAGCTGTACGTAAACCCAACCCTTAGGATCTCTGCTTACAACCTTGTCTCTAGCGAAATTGCGTACCTTCTTTCGCATCTGATGTCGGTGCTACAGCACCTCGAACCGGCCTGGACGAGAGCGTTCCTACGCCGTACTCGGTTTTTGGACCCCGACTTTCAAGGGGACGTCCTTGCCGTTATCAGTTAAGGGACAATCAGTCCAGCTGCATGGACGCCATTGATGCATGCCATCTTCATCTAGGTTTGATATCTACATCTCTCCGCACTGGTACCCCGCTTCCCCAAGTCACACCGTGCCCATTGCTCGATCGCTTTATACTCCATCACCACGGTTTGAACGTGATTAGAAACGAAGAAGATGACGACTATGGCCTTCCGCGGACGATGTCAATTGACGTCCTCGAGAATGAGCAATACATGCAAGTGCACACAACTGTTTTCTCTTGCCTTTAGCTAAACCTGACGTACTTTGCAGGTGTTTCTGTGTTGGGGTGTCAACGTCGTTCGGCATCATGACGCGGTTTGATCGTTTGATGCATGCGACAAAGGAGCTTGTTGGTGAGCAATACCACATTCATGGCGTAGGGTACATAGCAAAGGCGGGAGGCATGGAAATGGGCTCACGCACCAATTCGCTACGACCAATCCATGATGCATGATCTTCTATGCGATGGTGCTGAACCTTTGAACCTTTGTTTCTATCGCCGTGGCATTTATTAATAAACGACGATCGAATCGGCAACGTACTAGTAGCATAGACATTCGTAAGATGAATCTGATTTCTGATTTTGGCTGAGTCTAATTCAGGCATCACGAGTCAATTCATGTGATGTGATGTGGCCATCACTTCTTCAGGCGGCAGGTGTCTGCGTGGCTCGGAGCTCGACGCTGACCGTAAACATGATGTCCGAGCTGCCGCACTTCATTCTCATTTTCCCTTCTCCTCGGACCACCGAGAAAACTCCTGTACCGGAGGAATCACTCGTCAAGGCCTGGACGCGTACCATAATTACTCTGCCATCGAAATTACAGACGCACTTCACCGTGCTCGAGGGCAGGTTGTCCAGTCTTCCGGCTGACCGGCTGCAGTGTGACTGCGTCGTTTCGCCGGCCAACTCATTTGGCATCATGGACGGCGGGTAAGCCTCCTCCCGAAGCCCCTACATCTCAGGCTCGCTTTGTCGTCAAAAATGACAACCCGTGCGTGGGGAGGGAGATATGACCAAGAGCTCTCCCTCGCGTTCCAGGGCGCGCCGGCGCGGACGGCGTGCGGACGTTCACACACCAGGTGCAACGAGCTTTGCATGCCCGTTGGCGGCACGGCTACATACCACCAGGGTCGTGCCACATCACCCCGCTCCCCAGCGATGTGGCGGGGAGCGACGCAAATCAGTTTGGTGCGTCTAGCATTGCAGTCGTGCCAACTATGCGCTATCCTGTAGACATTCGGTGGCATCAAGACCTCGTCTATAACGCGGTTTGGAGCTTGCTGGTTGAGGTTAAGCGCTGGAATGCTGAGCTTGTGGAACGTGGGGCTGGAAATACCCACCACAAGATCGAGCGGATATTGATGACCGGGCTGGGGAAGTGAGCGCTGCACGTTGTGCCCGGCAGATGTTGGCGATCAGACTTTCAAGTTGCGGAAGGCGTACCGGAGGGTGCTGGGCCACTGCTGGCTGGGCAGATATCGGCGGTTTAATCGAAGAAGCAATACTACTGTGAATTTGTGATTCGGAATTACAGCAGGTCGTGCCTACGTATGGTTGTAGCTAATATCCATTCCCTGTACATCTAATCATCATTGGCCATGTCCGCTGGCTGCTGGGTCAGGACCGAGCCACTGGACTTCGACGCCCCACTGACTCAAGGATATAGCCTCCTCCTCACGTATTGGGTGACACTTCTCCACAGATAGCTGCTCAACCTTCGTGGCACTCCCTATTGTGTACTGCTACCAGAACCAGATTCACTCTAGTCCATTGGAATATTTTGGAAATGAAAACGCGATAAGGTCAAGACATCAACAACGTTGTCCCGCAATGATGAGGCCACTGGCATCTCTGATTCACACATGTGTGCTGGGGCTCTTTGTCAAAGTGAGATGCATAGGCGAGCGCAGATCCACCCGCCCTGCAACTGCTGCAACTTCAATTGGATGGATGGAGGGCCTCAGGTGTCATGAGTGACTCAGGCGTAACAGCTCCAAGTCAGAAAAGTTGGATATATACAAAAATGCGACACAGGGGGTGTACGGAGGATACAGCAAAATCTCTATTTCAGAAAACACGATCACTATTTCGCAGTTGCGAAATAGTGATCGCATGCGGAGGTTTTCGCGCACGAAATTAGTGCCGAACGCACTCTAATAAAGTATCGTGTGTTTT
>WTXC01000118.1:0-83365 GCA_022496195.1 Lactifluus subvellereus | reverse complement strand
TTTTCTCCTTGAGGAGATCGGATTTACCATCAAACCTATTCCGCTCAATGGAGACAACCAAGGAGCCATATTTATGGCCTCCAATCCTGTCCAAGAGCATCGTATCAAACACATTGATATACACTACCACTATATTCATCAAGTGGTAAAGGATGGGAAGGTTAAACTCCAATTTGTGGATGGAGATAAAAATCCCGCAGACATGTTCACTAAGAATCTAGGACGCACTAGATTCCATGAACTTAGGGGTCAACTTGGGCTTGAGTTTTACTCGCCTAAGAATGCTTAGTGCACATATGCAGTGCAATCTCTGTGCGCCATCTTTGGCACACGCTGCAATGCTCAGGACGCGAACTTCATCTTCCCTGAAGCACTAGAATCCATGAGGACTCCTATTACGCTCTTATGCAACGAGACGGACGTGTTTCAGCTTGCACAAGCATATATAGTCCACGTATGAAACTAGCCTCCAGGATTGGTATGCAGGCATCTGCGGTGAATACGCGGTTGCGCAACCTACAAGTCCTGAGATGCAGGAGATGCACTCTAACACAGAGACTGTCACGAATCCCTGACTCCCATCAGAAGTGCGATGCTCTCGCCACGCACATGACCCTTGTTTCCCTGATCAAGAAACTGATGGGTGCATGTCCCTTGGCTTCCAGAGCAGTCTCAGGTGCGCCACTTAGCGTGCTGGATTCCCTATGCACAGAAGGTCTGGACTCCTGTACTCACATCACAGAGAGTCAAAGATCTCCCACACATGCCATGCCTTTCCTTCCTATTGGAAAGATCTGGCACATAAAGTCCAAACAGCACTTGTGCATCAAATGCTTCTTTGACCAGCTCTGTTATTACGGTACACTTAGCAAGGGGGAGTGTTGAACCGGAAACACACAAGCCGGCATAGCCGTGCATCCGGTTAGGGGCTCTATACCACGCCCTAGTTGAGTAGAGCAATCCCCTTATGGGATTTACAAGGACACTCCTTTACGGTTATTAGTTTACTGTCACATAGTGACCAGTCACTCCTGTCCTTCGTGTATATAAGCTCCTTGGTAGTACGCACTAATCCTCAGTACTCTGACTTCTACTTGTTGCTGTATAAGTGAGTCTCTTACTCCCTGGTTGTATGCGCACTATGTGCTGCTCAACATCGAATGTCCGAACAGGTTCTAGAGGCAAAGCTGCTCAGTGGAGACCACAATGGGAACATTGTTTTCATCCCCCACATCTCTTTGACGCCATCCAGTACTGCTGGTTTTGCTTTCATGTTACACCGTCAGCAATTTCCAGTCCATCTTGCATTCGCACTGACCATAAATAAAGCCCAAGGCCAATCAGTAGAGTTTGTGGGTTTGGATCTTCGAGTTCCGGTATTCACTCATGGCCAGCTTTATGTTGCACTGTCACAAGCAACATCTGGCCACCGCGTTAAGGTTCTTCTCGCTGATGATTCAGTTGCTTCAGGATTCACACCCAACATTGTTTACCCTGAAGTTCTTTTGGATTAGGTGGGCCTCATCATGTCATTGCCAGTGGTGAACCTTGGCTGAAAATGTAGCCTCAGGCTTTGGTTTGGTTATCAGGTATCAGCTGTAGGTGTCCGACACAGAGTCGGCTATAGGTATCCGACACGGAATCGGCTGTAGGTATCGACTATAATAACGATTACTCTTATCCATGAATTCTCGAAAGTTCAATGTCATTAGCAGCCTCCAAATCTGGAATCCCACTACATATAAAAGCCATGAACCTGTCATGTCACCGTCACAGTGTCGAAACTCCTCTCAGCTTTCCACTCTGCTCTTTTCAACTCCCAAAGCATGCCCTCTGCTTCCCTGTATGCCCTTGCTGTGCTAGAGACCCCTCGCACCATTGACAATAAGTCAAAGGTTATCATCTTCAATGCTCAGATGTATATGGGGGAAGACCAGCCACCTTTAGTTGCAAACTTTCATTATTTTAACAGCATTGGTCTCATTTTTGAAGATGTTGGGGTCTATTTCATTCATGCTACGGTATGTCCTGTGTTTGTTCATATACATTTTACCTCTCTTGATAATGTGTCTAGGTTGCGAGTGCACAACCACGCCTCCACACCTACTCTTCGGACCTCAGCGCAAGTGACTACCAGATATTTGGGGATATTATTTGGGTGAGGGTTATCCTTTTTTTTTGCATACTTTGAAGTTCTGAGTGAATTCCCAGATGATCCCAGTGGGTGATGTGTCAGCTGAGGACCTCCTTAATAAGCCTTGGATCTCAGCCTCTGGAGCGATACTAGCCAACTCGGAGGGCAACCTTGGAGTATTTGACATTGACCCTTCACAATATGTATCGGCTTTCAAGGATGCTCCTGGCATTCGCCCACTATTCCCAATCCGTGCTTGCATTGATTTGTCCTCAAAACGCTACAGTCATAACAAACCTACCCTCAAGCCCAACCAATTTATCTCAATCACGGGGCATCTGTCTCACATTCAAGCAGGACAATCGCCTAACCTCAACCGTTTCTGTGTTGAGGTTGAAAACTTCGATTTTCTCAGCTTCGCTCCACCACCAACTGCGGCATCTCCATCCCCATCAGGTATGGTCATTTGTCATGCACATGTAGTTCTGTGCTAATGGGACGCCAATCAGTCACTAATGACACACCCTTGAAGCCAAAGATGAAGTTTAGCTTCGGAGCAGGGAGCATGGGAAAAAAGAGAAAATTGGATCAGACGGTGCCGTCCTCTAGCACCCTCTTCACATCATAGAATAGCTTTACTACATACACAACTACGGATTAGATATCTTAGAAGAATCAAGTTGCTGTTTGGACATTCACTCAAACTGATTAAAAACCCGGGCGTAGCACGGGTAACTGCTAGTAAGTGGTGAAAGGAGGAAGTAAACAACTCGGCGGTTGAAGGCGTGACGTTTAACACGTGACACGTGATGGGCACGCCGCGACAAGTCGACAAGTTGAACTTTACTTTTTTTTCGATTTGCTGTCGACTCACCGCGCCGCATGAACTCACACTGGGCCCCATCACTAACGCTCTATTTTAATAGGGACATTGAAATGTACAACCTGGGGTACACCGGCCCTGGCCCCTGTTATTGTCATGGTGGCATTTGACATGGGCACTGTCGCATTGGTAAGTTGGTCTTTTTTCTCTCGGGTTTCGCTCACTCACCCTCTACCTTTGCCCTCCCAAACCGCTGTGGGTAACTGCGTGTGGGGTCATGGGGACTGTGTGGGAGCCCCCAACTGGTAAGTTACCTTTGCCCTTTGTGTCCAGCGCTGCCACCCCCAGCACCACCATCATGGCCGCGGTCCGCACCCGCATCGTCACTGTCACCGACCCCGCCGTCACCGTCACCGTGGCAGTGACCCCGCCGGCACTGTCACCACGGCAGTGACCCCGCCGGCACCGTCACTGCTGGCAATGACCTTGCCAGCACTGTCATCACCGCAGCGACCCGCCGGCACCATCGCCGCGGTAGCGACCCCGCCAGCACCATCGCTGCGGCAGCAACCCCGCCGGCATTGTCACCGTGGCCGCGCCATTACCGCGACCGCCGCAACGCCATTACCGCGACCACCGCAACGCCGTCCCCGCCACCGCCGCAGCGCCGTCACCGCGACTGCCGCAACGCCGTCACCGCGACCGCCGCAGCGCTGTCACCGCGACCGCCGCAGCGCTGTCACCGCGACTGCCGCAACGCCGTTACCGCGACCGCCGCAGCGCCGTCACCGCGACCGCCGCAACACCGTCATCGCGACCGCCGCAACGCCGTCACCGCCACCGCCGCAGCGCCTCACCGCCACCGCCGCAGCGCCGTCCGCCACCCCCGCAACGCCGTCACCGCGACCGCGACGGCACCAACACTGCCATCATGGCCCATCGCGTGCTGTTGGCGGCTGGATGAACTGTGCACATGGACTTGGCATTGGTGGCTTGGGTGGGTGGGTGCAGTTGATGTATGGATCCTTCATACCTTTACTGTACTACTGTATCCCATAGATATTACTATATGTCAATTCAAGTCTTTTCCTTTATTTTGAAGTGTGCCTGCTGAAAAGCATTGCAAAGTATAAAAAAGGGGAAAATATTTTTGTAGATACATTGATGGCTAGGTTAAGCTAGGTTAAGCAAAGGCTTTGTCTTAAGCTGGTCTCAAGCTAGGTAAGACTGGTAAGCATTGCTGCTTAGCATTAAGCTGTTGCTTAGGTTAAGCAGGTCTTGCTTAGATATGAGCAGACTTAAAACTGCTTAACACCAATTAAGACAGAATAAGACAGAATAAGCAATTATTAAGCATACTCAAGTTTACCTGATGCTATTACTATAAAAACCCCAGATTATCAAGCGCAATTGTACAGACACACCACCAGACCTTATACTGTTTGAATACTCCCAACTTGTTTACATTCTTGCCTCTTAGTTCCAACTCCATTTCCCTATATCAACTCCTATAAAATACTGTATAAAAGACCTGTAGAATTACCTTGTACCACATCAGAAAGTGTCTAGTATCAAAATATCCATTGTATTGTCCTCTCCAAAAACTCATCTCTTAAATCCTGGCTTCATCTCACTCTTGCTTGATCTCCTGTGCTCATTTCCCTCTCGCTCAACCTCCTGCCTTTTCACTACAGGGGAGCACTCCTTCGACATCCCCTCAACCCCTTGCCTGCCTGTAACCAACACCACTTACTACTCAGGTCGAGTATTGTCACTTTCTGGGTTTGATCTATAGCTCCAGGAGTTTGGAGAAATGACCAGGGCCAGATCCAAGGTCAAGGATGGAGGTGAACTTTCACTTTATATCCCAAGGGTGTCTCAGCTAAATCAAATAAAGGCATTACAGAATACATGCTAGCCAGAAACCTCTCTAACATTCTGCCAGTGTTGGCCACCTCCGAGTTGTCGTGGATGTACTAGTCATCTGTCCTACTACAATTTCCCCCATCGCAAGACACGGCACAATCTTTTTGCAAGCGCTTGACGTGTATATCGAAGACTTTAAAGGGACTCTGGACACCCGTGCCAATTTGAGAGGGTGATAAAGAGGCGAGTAATCGTAGGGAAGAAATGGGACCATGGAGCTTCGAGCTCGAGTAAGTTAGATGATAAACAGGAGCCTCGTCTCGGGTCGACAGTAAATCCCATATGAGACAGCTGCTTTCCCTTCGATCACCTGAAACCCACTACCAACGGCAATACGAGACTCATTACTTCTAAACCAGCAAACAGGACCCATCTCGACATGAACCATAACCATGTGTCCACCTTACAATTATATGTTAGCCAACAACCGTCATTGATGTTATATTCATACAAGAGCATAGGGGAGTTACGGGTGATGATAAACCAGCCATATAACAAACGAGTTTATAATTGACGAGTACCCCACTATGCGCCCTTCGCCCGATGCTGTTTAATCAGCTCTATCACTTTCTGCTGCGCATCGTTGGCCCTCAAAATCTTGCCGAAAGTCGCTTGATTGGCATATTCTCGAATCGCTCGATGAACTTCGACTGCCTCGGAGTTCTTATAGTCCTCCAACGCCGCATCAATTTGTTCTGTGGTCAGAAATCGGGGAGGTTTCAACGGCAGAGTATTTAAGAAAAGCTGGTCCATCACGAGCGTCAAGTCCACTATGTAGCCCATGAGACAACGTAGCACTTCGGGGCTATGAGCAACAGGTAAGAAGATGGGCTCAGAAGATGAAGTACTAACAATATACGCACGTCTTCTGGTAAACCCCTGTAATCCATTTAATAAACATCGCTGACAACCCGATCGCCGCAACCGCAGGAGCCGCAACAGCGACCAAAGCAGACGTCAATCCCATCATACTTTGAATTTGATCCAGGTTCTGACTAGAAGAGTGTACATTTGTGAGTAGTAGTTAGCATTGGTGGCAGTTTTCACGCACAACCATGACCGCAGTTCTGAAGTGTTTGAAGTGTCTGGAGTGACCAGCTGGGCAAGGGTCATAACTCGGTTCTGAAAATCCTTGCCGCTCAGTAGCTAGAACATGGTCAAATCAGTATAACCCACAGGGCCATGGTAATGAGCTTACATTATCCGGATCGTTGAAATTCCAGCTTGAGGCAATGTCACAGTGAAGTATGGTCAGACACTCCTCAAGCGTCCAGCCTACAAGTTCAGTACTGGACGCAAGGCCCTGCCAGTACCCTAGGAAAAATGCGCAGCCATCATTATGAGCTATAGTTCACTCGACTTCAAGGGAAGAAATTACGTTTCATGCCCACTCTATCATCCGCAGACGAAGGTCAATCTATCAGGGAGTCAATCACAGGACGAACAACGTACTCGATCGAGGAATCTATTTTTGCTTGAGCGCTGGCCCTCTGAGCCATGGCAGAAACGATCCAGACATCGCCTTCCACTTGATGCCCGACGAGAACTTGAGTGCGTTCAATCAAATTCGCCAAAGTATGTCGGTAAGTATCGTTCACTGGATAAGTAATAAATGTCAGATAAGGCAACGAAACCCTCGGAATATGATTTATCGAACCAGATGTTTTTGCAAATTCAAGCTGAGGAGCGAACTTTCGAAGAGGCTCCAGGCACGACGTCTCAAACTCGGCATTGGCTTTCTGCAGGCACAGTTTGTTGATAACCTCTTGGGACATATCCATCTCCTTGGCAGTAAGGTTTTCCTCCATGCGACGGACCAGCTTATCGAATTGAGTGAAGACAACGACTATTGGCACTGTAATGGGTCAGCTTCTTGATGGAAGCTCGATTCGAGAGCTTTTGAAGCTCTCACCTTGTTTAGCAAACTTAAGGAACTCCTCGTCACCTTTCTCAAAGACCCGGCCGCCAGCAAACGGTATTTGAACGCAGAGCCTACATTTCCTGTTTCAACAGTTATCACAAATTATAATAGGATACTCACCAAATGGCGTGAATACGATCTTTGAGATCGACCCCAGCGCCACGCGATTTGACAAACCTTTTCACTTTATCCAAGTTGGCAATTTCACTCGGCTCGAAACCTTGGGAATCGTGCAACACAAAACGCGGATTCTGCGGAGAAATAATTTCCTCATTGATATCGCATACCCCGTGCTCTTTATGTGAAACTGTCTGTGGCGAGTCTCAATGACGATCTTGTACTGGCAGTAGCATGGAGGGAGAGACGCAACTGCTATATCTACGTTGAATGCGTGATTTATAAGCGAGGACTTCCCGACTCCGGACTGGGCATTTCCTTAGATCGAGTGTTCATTATTATCGCAAATGGACTCACTTTGCCAACCAACAGAATCCGGAATCTGTTAAGGATCAGTACTCAAAGATGATTGCGCATATCATAAGACACATCGTGATGAGTCGTACCTTGGGCATTGCTTCAGAATAGATTCTGTGGTAGGAGAAACTTGGTCATTATCCTGAGCATATGGACCTTCCTGCTGCTGAGACAAAGAAACTGATGTAGCTACAGCAAGGTTGTTTGCTCGGGAGGATGGATGTGAAGACCGAGACGAGCGAGGGGCCTCGTTCACTATGGGGGGTGGATTGAGAGATGTAGCGGGAGGGGAAACTTGGTCATTACCCTGAGCATGTGGACCTTCCTGCTGCCGAGACGAAGAAACTGGTGTAGTTGGAGCCGGGTTGTTTACTCGGGAGGGTGTACGTGAAGGCAGAGACGAGGGAGGGGCCGGGTTCACTATGGGAGGTGGACTGAGATACGTAGCGGGAGGGGAAACTCGGTCATTATCCTGAGCATGTGGACCTTCCTGCTGCTGGGACAAAGGAACTGAAACCCGGTTGTTTGCTCGGGAGGATGCACGTGAAGGCTGAGACGAGTGAGGGGCCTCGTTCAGTCTGGGGGATGGATTGAGAGATATGGTCGGAGCGGAAACGCTCGCTCGGGGGTTGAGAAATCGAGGTCGTTGAAAAAGGCCACAGAGCGGCATTTTCAGTGCAGTTGATGAGAGGGAAAAGACGAGTATGAACTTGAAAGTCTCATGGTCTGGCCTCTCGACGCACAGGCCACCCCGCTTAGTAATCCCACTAGACGCCAGACCCCTCTTGTACCCCCGTCAAATGCAACGAAAACAAGGTTTGACATGCCGTCAGGACAGACTTTTCCGTCCAAGGGCGTATCTGTATGGTTGATAGGACCTTGTTGAGACGGGCCGGTAGCGGGCCGGTAGCGAACCGGGTTAGCCGGTCATGTCATGGGCCGCAAGTAATGTAGCGCAATGGGCCGTAGATTAGATTATCTAAAATGCGTACGGACGTTGGTTAAGACAATTTACTACGCTACGCATTGTTACATTCTTTTATTCTGCATGATAATAAGGCCAGAATCTATTGTTCTAACAGCCGGCCAAAGCATGCTCCTATATGGGCGCCTTTTTCTGCACTTTCACTTCAATTTTCGACCACTCATGTCAGGCTGAATATCTCACGCTACCAAATCAGGTAGCTCACTTATCTAAATTCACGCTACGACTTGGGTTCTCAAACGTCTCGTAAAAGGAAGAATAAGCCGTTGTGTAATCCTTGTCCTCGGCGCGTAGAATTCCTGGCTGTAAGTCCAGGGCTTCTTGAAGTTGGGGTGGGCGGTATATCGAGTTAGCGGTAGTGCGTGCAGAGGTTAGCGACGACTGTGAAGATTGAGTTATGCGATCGTAAAGATGGGGAGGGAAGCACTTGGCGAGGTTGCCAATCCCGCGATAGACGCGTGATTCCAGGAGATGGACCTCTGTGAGGATCATCTTGTCATCTAACCTCCGTAACTACGTTAACAACAGAGCCTCAATTGGTGCAAGGGCAAGTTCGTATTGCTGAGTCTCCAACGGTCTTTCGACGGCAATCGCACTGAACGGACCACTGAAAGCGACAAATGCTGGACGTACAAGCCAATGAGCCGAGTTTCTACTAGACCAGACTTTGCTTTAGAAACGTGCGCTTTTCGCGCTTTGCCCATTCAAGTGACTCAACGTTGTCATTAAGGCAGGAATCTGAGCCTGCTGACTATTGGGGATGCCATTGAAGAGTGAAAGCAGATCGCGAATTAGATGGAGAGGGAGAGTCAACATTTCAAAACCTATCAACCATCATCGAACATGCAGCACTGAGTGTAGCAGCCTTCGCCTTGGCTGTAGAGGTAGGAATGAGCGCGACAACTGAATGTGACAACCTCGGCAAGCCCCTGAGCATTTCTTAAAGAATAATACAAAAATAAAAAATCGAAGGGTCGTAATCACAAGCAAGCGCTGCGCACTTACTTTTGGTCCCTGTATAACTTTACCAATGCGGTTTCCTCCCTGAGCACCTAGCGCGACGCGTACGCATAAAACTTAACCCTAACCCGAGATCGGTGTTGTTCAGCATACACTACCGCTAATCTTAGATTAGATAACCCCTCCAGCTTCTCCCTTCTCTGTATCTCAACAGAGAACAGATAAGCGGACGAGATAAAAAGATGTGATTTCTTGTTACGTGGTTGACAGCATACAATCTAGAAATAAAAAATAAAAAAAGAAAGAAATTTGACTTGTTGTACACTAAAGCAAAAGGCAGCTCAGGACAGGAAAAACGCAGCATTTAAGGAGTGTGGCAGTATGTATAGTGATATTCGATGCACAGGCAAGGAAAAAGGATGACCTCGTCCTCACGTCCCCTCAAAGCCTGCTCTTGACGAGTGGCAGCACATGTACCTCCGCCTGCTACGGCAACGTCCCTGCGCCAAACGCAGCGTCCAACGCCTCCCGCACCGTCCGCACAAACACGAATTGCGTCCGCGTGCGCACCTCCATTGGCACATCGTGCTCAACGTCCTTCCTATTCGCCCATGGGAGGATCACTTTACTCGCGCCTGCACGGTGAGCGCCTAATACCTTCTCTTTGATGCCCCCAACCGCCGAGATCCGTCCTCGGAGTGTGATCTACATCAACAAGTCAAAATCCGTGCGTTTAAACAGTACTAAGTGCTCACCTCGCCAGTCATTGCTGTGGTGGGGGGACACACTTTCCCGTTAAGAGTGACACAACTGCGCAGATCTGCACCATCTCCTAGTTGAGCAACCCAATCAAAAGGATAGAAGAACGGGCTTACCATGGCGACACCAGCACTCGGTCCGTCCTTCTTCTGCGCACCCGCAGGGAGGTGTAAGTGCAAGTCTATTGCCGCATCCGGTATACGGAGAGGGTCCAGTGCACGCTTATTCGTGATGCCGAGGTCATATGTGTGAGTCTTGACCCAACTGAGCGCGAGCTCCGCGCTCTCTTTAATCACCTAAATCGTCCCAGCCCCAACGTGTCAAAACTTGTACTTCCATGGGTAGGTGAGAAGGAAGACGCACATCACCAAGTGAGCCAGTGAGCTTGAGTTGGCCACTTCCGGGAGTCGCGATACTCTCGATGAGCATGATCTCTCCCTCACCCATACCTGTCACGACGAGGCCCCAAACAACCCCACGCTTTGTCTCGCGCTCACGCTCCTCGCCGTCGTACCGCGACAGGCCTAGGATGTTCTCCAAGTCGTCTACCTCGACAACTGCATCGTATCCGGCGTCGCCATCCTTTCCACGCTGAATAGTAGTGTCTGACCCTGTTAGCGAAAGTAATGAAGATGATGGCAGGCCCCGAGCGTCGACGTGTGCTGCCCACTCGACCGCCTTAAAGCGCACCACCCCGCCAATTGCGCGATCAAGCGCACGTACGCCCGCCTCACGCGTATAGTGCGTGACTATATGAGGGAGAGCCGGTTCTGTGAGCTGAACATGTGGTTCAGAGAGACCTTTCTGCGCGAGCTGCTTCGGAAGGAGGAACCGCCGTGCAATGTGCAACTTCTCGTCGTGCGTGTAGCCAGACAATTGAATCACCTCGCATCGGTCGAGGAGTGGTGGTGCGATTGTGTCGAGCGAATTTGCCGTACAGATGAATAGGACCTGCGAAAGATCGATCGGGACATTGATGTAATGATCCTGCCCGACCACTCGTGTCAACGAGTATTATTTCAGGGGTGCGGAATGGACATACGTTGAAAGCAACGTTTTGTTCGGGATCGAGCACCTCGAGCAATGCCGCAGAAGGATCGCCGTGGTAGTTTGACTGACCGACCTTATCGACCTCGTCTCTACCGTCATTATTGCTATCGTTAAGACCATGACTGAGTAAGAGGTAACCGCTCACAATAAGATAACTGGATCGGTGCGACCAGCCTTGCGTAATGCTTGTGCGAGTAAACCAGGTCCACTGGCAACATATGTCCGGCGATGACCGCGAATCTCAGCTTCATCACGAACGCCACCAAGCGCAATGCGACGGAATGGTCGTCCGAGCGCACGAGCAATTGACTGGCCCAAGGACGTCTTGCCCGTACCCGGTGGGCCGACAAACCTGTTGCACGTTTTCGTACCACATGACGTCACAGCGCTAAAAATAGAACAACTCACAACAAGATCGGCGCTTTAATAGACTTGGCTGCTTTGCGCGTTGCTTGCCCCTCGGTCGTCGAAGGTGTTGACGGAATGTCACCAACCTTGATAAGGGCCCTATATGCACTCTCCTTCTCCCTCTTATCGTCCGCACTTGCGCCCACGGCGGGATCCTCCATAGTTTTCTTGAGTGTCACCTCGTGCGCCTTGGCCTGCTCCGCTTCCGCCTCTTGCGCAATCATAGTGCGCAGACGTACGACAGCGAGGTACTCGAGTGACCGACGCTTAACTTTATCGAGCCCAAAGTGGTCCGCGTCAAGTTGCGCCTTGGCGTTGGTCAGAAAATCGGGTCGCGGAAGGGCGTCCGAGCCAGTGGGTGGGGGGATCCACGGCAACACGGTAAGCCATTCGAGCTGGTAGCACGGCGCCGCAGTGAGTCAGATGATATAAGGTCTGGGGAAGGAGCACGTAGAAACGCACGTAATTCCTCACGACGCCATGTTCCGCGTTCTGAGGTGGAATGCGCTTGAGGCGGCGTGCCTCTGCAGAGGCAACGCGGCGCACTTCGCTGCCTGTGGGTAGAGCGTCGACTCGACGAATCAACGCCATCCGGCGTGCGCACGATCGAGCTGACGAGCCCCTTCTATCGTCTGCATACGCTGTGCGACGAACTCAAGGCCCCGGGCGTGGAGGGAGTCGTTGTGGAGGGTGATCCTGAGCACGTCGCTGTCCAGGAGGGATATTGGCGCCGGCTGTTGGGACGGCTGCCTGCTGTAGAGGAACTGTGGCTACATCCTGGTACAGTGGAAGTTCTGCAGTCAGCCTGCGCACCTCAGGATGGTGCAGAACGTGTTCTCCAGTCGCTGAAGAGGGTATATGTCGTGGAAGGGAGGCTGTCGGCACCGAAGCAGCCCGCAGTTGCCCCTGGTTCAGGATCCAGCTTGCGTGGACCTTCCGCTCAGGTGGAAGGGTATGTACTACCTAGTCGATCACCGAGCTTACCTTCTTCTTCGCCATCAAGAGCTATGGTCGTCAGAGCGAGGTACCAGGAGAAGACGACGAAGGAAGCGCACAGCCTGGATATGACTCCCGGTTTGATGGCGCTGCTCGGTGACGATGCCGCTCTGTTGAGGGAGATTCACCTGCGAAATTATGAGGTGGGGGATGATTCCCTGGCACCACTCTGTGTCTTGGCGAGGGTGCGAAAGAACTCAGATTGGGTTCTCATGGACATCTAGTGTGGGGGTGGATTTTTTCAACTTTGCTTGCATTTTAGGGGATTATACGAATTGTATTCAGCCTGTCTCTGAGCGCGTGGCCCATTCACTGGCGTTTGGACTTGGCTTTGCTAAATTATCCCGTATGTGACTCGGGACTTCAACAAAGGTAATTTGTCCAGTGCAGGATGGCGCTTCTAAAGCATCGATCTCTGGCCTGCCAGTGGCCTGCTGCAGCAGGTATCTTACTCGCTGGGGAGAAGAATCCTCTTAGCCAAGTGGTTGCCCTAACCGGTGGAGAGAGGGGTCGCGCCCCCAAGGAATCGTCGGAGGGTTCAACCAAGGTTACTCTACGTACACTGGCAGGACGTATTACTTGTTCCGTGACTTCCTCATCATGTGGCCGCAGTGACCCCGGTCCCCCTTCTTGCTCCTCTCTTCCCGATTAATAGCGAGGCAGCGTCGTCGCATAAAAGGTGGTAGGAAATGGAGTCCATGTAGTAACCGTCGTAAGAAAATCGCCTCATGTGAAGCTTGTGTAGTGCAGTATATTCTGTGTAACACGAGGAGTCCGTGACGGTGCGTTGCTCAGGCTTGCGTGAACACCACGAGATCATGCCAGAACCGAGTGTGTAGCAATCCTCCGATTGACCGGCTGGTGATACGTGGGGAGAGACTCCACCTTCTCTTTCAACTTCTGCAAGCTGAAGAGAGGTACGTAACTCAAAGAGGGTGTCGCCTCCGAAGATAGTGCCAATGAAAACACCGTCCGGTTTCAGGGCTTCTTTGATTTCAACGAGTGCGCCTAAAATCGACGTCGCCCAATTTCGTACCTGGCAGGTCATTAACCCAATGAAGGCTAAGACAAGACATTATTGCTTCCCGAGAGCTCCGTAGAATGACATCGAGGAGTTTTTCTTCGTCTACGACGAGCCTTTCAACCTGAACTGTTAGCTTGCTGTCAGCCAGATCCACGAGACGCCAAAGCTGGTGAGAATGCTGGACATTCAAATTCCCAGTCAGGGTCCCTTTCAACTGTAAGTTCTGAGGGATTTGAATCAGAAGTAGAGAAGTTAGATTCAATCCCTTACTACTCAGGTCGAGCATTGTCACTTTCTGCGTTCAATCAAATAAAAGCATTACAGAATAGACACTAGCCAGAAATCCCTCTGACATTCTGTTGGTCACCTCGTCGCGGATGTAGTCAACTGTCTTACTACGATTTCCCCCATCGCAAGACACGGCACGACCTTGAGTGACTCAGGCTTTTTGCAAGCGCTTGACGTGTCTATCGAAGACTTTAAACGGACTCTGGACGGCCGTGCCAATTTGAGAGGGTGATAAAGAGGCGAGTAATCGTAGGGAAGAAATGAGACCACGGAGCTTCGAGCTCGAGTAGACCGTGGCGGTGAACAGGAGCCTCGTTCTCGGGTCGGTGGCAAATCCCGTACGAGACAGCTGCTTTCCGTTCGATCACCTGAAACCCGCTACCAATGGCGCTACGAGACTCATTACTTCTAAACCAGCAAGCAGGACCCATCTAGACATCGTCCAAAGCCATGTGTCCACCTTACAATTATATGTTAGCCAACAACCGTCGTCGATGTTATATTCATACAAGAGCATAGGGAAGTTACGGGTGATGATAAACCAGTCAGATAACAAACGATATGTCGAGATGTCGAATACCCCTCTATGCGTCCTTCGCCCGATGCTGTTTAATAAGCTCTATCACTTTCTGCTGCGCGTCGTTGGCCCTCAAAATCTTGCTGAAAGTCGCTTGATTGGCATATTCTCGAATCGCTCGATGAACTTCGACTGCCTCGGAGTTCTTATAGTCCTCCAACGCCGCATCAATTTGTTCTGTGGTCAGAAATCGGGGAGGTTTCAACGGCAGGGTATTTAAGAAAAGCTGGTCCATCACGAGCGTCAAGTCCACTATGTAGGCCATGAGACAACGTAGTACTTCGGGGCTATGAGCAACAAGTAAGAAGATGGGCTCAGAAGATGAAATACTAACAATATACGCACGTCCTCTGGTAAACCCCTGTAATCCATTTAATAAACATCGCTGACAACCCGATCGCCGCAACCGCAGGAGCCGCAACAGCGACCAAAGCAGACGTCAATCCCATCATACTTTGAATTTGATCCAGGTTCTGACTAGAAGAGTGTACATTTGTGAGTAGTAGTTAGCATTGGTGGCAGTTTTCACGCACAACCATGATCGCAGTTCTGAAGTGTCTGGAGTGACCAGCTGGGCAAGAGTCATAACTCGGTTCTGAAAATCCTTGCCGCTCAGTAGCTAGAACATGGTCAAATCAGTATAATAACCCACAGGGCCATGGTAATGAGCTTACGTTATTCGGATCGTTGAAATTCCAGCTTGAGGCAATGTCACAGTGAAGTATGTTCAGACACCCCTCAAGCGTCCAGCCTACAAGTTCAGTACTGGACACAAGGCTCTGCCAGTACTCTAGGAAAAATGCGCAGCCATCATTATGAGCTATAGTTCACTCGACTTCAAGGGAAGAAACTACGTTTCATGCCCACTCTATCATCCGCAGACGAAGGTCAATCTATCAGGAAGTCAGTCACAGGACGAACAACGTACTCGATTGAGGAATCTACTTTCGCTTGAGCGCTGGCTCTCTGAGCCATGGCAGAAACGATCCAGACATCGCCTTCCACTTGATGCTCGACGAGAACTTGAGTGCGTTCAATCAAATTCGCCAAAGTATGTCGGTAAGCACCGTTCACTGGATAAGTGATAGATGTCAGATAAGGCGACGAAATGCTCGGAATATGATCTGTCAAACCAGATGTTTTTGCAAATTCAAGCTGAGGAGCGAACTTTCGAAGAGGCTCCAGGCACGACGTCTCAAACTCGGCATTGGCTTTCTGCAAGCACAGTTTGTTGATATTCTCTTCTAACATCAACTCGGCGTCGGCTTCCTGCCAGCACAGTTTGTTGATATCCTCTTCTAACATATTCATCTCCTCGCCAGTAAGGTTTTCTTCCACGCGACGGACCAGCTTATCGAATTGAGTGAAGACAACGACTATTGGCACTGTAATGAGTCAGCTTCTTGATGGAAGCTCGATTCGAGAGCTTTTGAAGCTCTCACCTTGTTTAGCAAACTTAAGGAACTCCTCGTCACCTTTCTCAAAGACCCGGCCGTCAGAAAACGGTATTTGAACGCAGAGCCTACATTTCCTGTTTCAACAGTTATTACAATTTATAATAGGATACTCACCAAATGGCGTGAATACGATCTTTGAGATCGACCCCAGCGCCACGCGATTTGACAAACCTTTTCACTTTATCCAAGTTGGCAATTTCACTCGGCTCGAAACCTTGAGAATCGTGCAGCACAAAACGCGGATTCTGCGGAGAAATAATTTCCTCATTGATATCGCATACCCCGTGCTCTTTATGTGAAACTGTCTGTGGCAAGGCTCAATGACGACCTTGTACTGGCAGTAGCATGGAGGGAGAGACGCAACTGCTATATCTACGTTGAATGCGTGATTTATAAGCGAGGACTTCCCGACTCCGGACTGGGCATTTCCTTAGATCGAGTGTTCATTATTATCGCAAATGGACTCACTTTGCCAACCAACAGAATCCGGAATCTGTTAAGGATCAGTACTCAGAGATGATTGCGCATATCATACGGCACATCGTGATGAATCGTACCTTGGGCATTGCTTCAGAATAGATTCTGTGGTAGGAGAAACTTGGTCATTATCCTGAGCATGTGAACCTTCCTGGTGCTGAGAAAAAGGAACTGATGTAGCTGGAGCCCAGTTGTTTTCTCGGGAGGATCGACGTGAAGAGTGAGACGAGCGAGGGGCCTCGCTCACTATGGCGGGTGGAATGAGAGGTGTAGCAGGAGAGGAAGCTTGTTCATTATCCTGAGTATGTGAACCTTCCTGCTGCTGAGACAAAGGAACTGATGTAGTTGGAACCCGGTTGTTTTCTTGGGAGGATCGACGTGAAGAGTGAGACGAGCGAGGGGCCTTGTTCACTATGGCAGGTGGAATGAGAGGTGTAGCAGGAGAGGAAGCTTGGTCGTCATCATCCTGAGTATGTGAACCTTCCTGCTGCTGAGACAAAGGAACTGATGTAGTTGGAATCCGGTTTTTTTCTCGGGAGGATGCACGTGAAAGCTGAGATGAGGGAGGGGCCTCGTTCAGTATTGGGGGTGGAATGAGAGATGTAGTAGGAGGGGAAACTTGGTTATTATCCTGAGTATGTGAACCTTCCTGCTGCTGAGACAAAGGAACTGATGTAGTTAGAACCCGGTTGTTTTCTCGGGAGGATGGACGTGAAGGCTGAGACGAGCGAGGGGCCTCGTTCAGTTTGGGGGGTGGATTGAGAGATATGGTCGGAGCGGAAACGCTCGCTTGGGGGTTGAGAAATCGAGGTCGTCGAAAAAGGCCACAGAACGGCATTTTCAGTGCAGTTGATGAGAGGGAAAAGACGAGTATGCAGACTTCCAGTCCCTCGTTGAAGCCTCATGGGGCCATGGGCTGGCCTCTCGACGCAACAGGCCACCCCGCTTAGTAAGCCACCCACTAGACGCCAGACTCTTGTATCCCTCGTCGGACGCAGTGAAAACAAGGTTGGACGCAGCATGCCGTCAGGACAGACCATTCCGTCGAAGGGCCTATCTGTATCTAGTTGAGAGGAGGTTATGACGGGCCGGTAGCGAACCGGGTTAGCCGGTGTGCATGGACCGCAAGTAATGTAGCGATCGAGTCTATAATGTAGATTAGATAATTTACACTACGTACGGACAATGATTAAGACAATTTACTACGCTACACATTGTTACAATCGGTAATAAGGCCAGAATCTATTGTTCTAACAGCTGGCCAAAGCAGTGAAAGCACGCTCTTTAAGGACGCCTTTTTCTGCACTTTCACTTCAGTTTTCGACCACAACTCTTACTATATTTGGTTGACGCGTCGTATCTAGTATCTCACGCTACCAAATCAGGTAGCTCGCTTATCTAAATCTACGCTGCGACTTGGGTTCTCAAACGTCTCATAAAAGTAAGAATCTTAGAATAAGCCGCTGTGTAATCTTTGTCCTCGGCGTGTAGAATTCCTGACTATAAGTCCAGGGCTGCTTGAAGTTGGGGTGGGCAGTATATCGAGTTAGCGGCAGTGCGTGCAGAGGTTAGCGACGACTGTGAAGATTGTCCCTTAAGTTATGCGATCGTAAAGATGGGGAGGGAAGCACTTGGCGAGGTTGCCAATCCCGCGATAGACGCGTGATTCCAGAAGATGGACCTCTGTGGGGATCATCTTGTCATCTAACCTCCGTAACTACGTTAACAACAGAGCCTCAATTGGTGCAAGGGCAAGTTCGTATTGCTGAGTCTGCTGACTATTGGGGATGCCATTGAAGAGTGAAAGCAGATCGCGAATTAGATGGAGAGGGAGAGTCAACATCTCAAAACCTATCAACCATCATCGAACATGCAGCACTGAGTGTAGCAGCCTTCGCCTTGGCTGTAGAGGTAGGAATGAGCGCGACAACTGACTGTGACAACCTCGGCAAGCTTCTGAGCATTTCTTAAAGAATAATACAAAATTCAGAAATCGAAGGGTCGGAATCACAAGCAAGCGCTGCGCACTTACTTTTGGTCCCTGTATAACTCTCCGAGCTTTACCAATGCGGTTTCCTCCCTGAGCACCTAGCGCGTCGACGCGTACGCATAAAACTTAACCCTAACCCGAGATCGGTGTTGTTCAGCACGCACTACCGCTAATCTTAGATTAGATAACCCCTCCAGCTTCTCCCTTCTCCGACGGTATCTCAACAGAGAACAGATAAGCGGACGAGATAAAAAGATGTGATTTCTTGTTACGTGATTGACAGCATACAATCTAGAAATAACAAATAAAAAAAGAAAGGAATTTTGACTTGTTGTACACTACAAGCAAAAGACAGCTCAGGACAGGAAAACGCAGCATCTAAGGAGTGTGGCAGTATGTATACAGATGTCCGATGTACAGGCGAGGAAAAAGGACGACCTCGTCCTCACGTCCCCTCAAAGCCTGCTCTCGACGAGCGGCGGCACATCCGCCCGCCACGGCAACGTCCCTGCGCCAAACGCAGCGTCCAACGCCTCCCGCACCGTCCGCACAAACACGAATTGCGTCCGCGTGCGCACCTCCATCGGCACATCGTGCTCCACGTCCTTCCTATTCGCCCATGGGAGGATCACTTTACTCGCGCCTGCACGGTGAGCGCCTAATACCTTCTCTTTGATGCCCCCAACCGCCGAGATCCGTCCTCGGAGTGTGATCTAAATCAACGAGTCAAAATCCGTGCGTTTAAACAGTACTAAGTGCTCACCTCGCCAGTCATTGCTGTGGTGGGCGGGACACACTTTCCCGTTAAGAGTGACACAACCGCGCAGATCTGCACCATCTCCTAGTTGAGCAACCCAATCAAAAGGATAGAAGAACGGGCTTACCATGGCGACACCAGCACTCGGTCCGTCCTTCTTCTGCGCACCCGCAGGGAGGTGTAAGTGCAAGTCTATTGCCGCATCCGGTATACGGAGAGGGTCCAGTGCACGCTTATTCGTGATGCCGAGGTCATACGCGTGAGTCTTGACCCAACTGAGCGCGAGCTCCGCGCTCTCTTTAATCACCTAAATCGTCCCAGCCCCAACATGTTAAAACTTGTACTTCCATGGGTAGGTGAGAAGGTGCACGCACATCACCAAGTGAGCCAGTGAGCTTGAGTTGGCCACTTCCGGGAGTCGCGATACTCTCGATGGGCATGATCTCTCCCTCACCCATACCTGTCACGACGAGGCCCCAAACAACCCCACGCTTTGTCTCGCGCTCACGCTCCTCGCCGTCGTACTGCGACAGGCCTAGGATGTTCTCCAAGTCGTCCACCTCGACAACGGCATCGTATCCGGCGTCGCCATCCCTTCCACGCTTAATAGGTACGCCAGTAGTGTCTGACCCTGTTAGCGAAGGTAATGAAGATGATGGCAGGCCCCGAGCGTCGACGTGTGCTGCCCACTCGACCGCCTTAAAGCGCACCACCCCGCCAATTGCGCGGTCAAGCGCACGTACGCCCGCCTCACGCGTGTAGTGTGTGACTATACGAAGGAGAGCCGGTTCTGTGAGCTGAATGTGTGGTTCAGAGAGACCGTTTTGCGCGAGCTGCTTCGGAAGGAGGAACCGCCGTGCAATGTGCAACTTCTCGTCGTGCGTGTAGCCAGACAATTGAATCACCTCGCATCGGTCGAGGAGTGGTGGTGCGATTGTGTCGAGCGTATTTGCCGTACAGATGAATAGGACCTGCGAAAGATCGATCGGGACATTGATGTAATGATCCTGCCCGACCACTCGTGTCAACGAGTATTATTTCAGGGGTGCGGAATGGACATACGTTGAAAGCAACGTTTTGTTCGGGATCGAGCACCTCGAGCAATGCCGCAGAAGGATCGCCGTGGTAGTTTGACTGACCGACCTTATCGACCTCGTCTCTACCGTCATTATTGCTATCGTTAAGACCATGACTGAGTAAGAGGTAACCGCTCACAATAAGATAACTGGATCGGTGCGACCAGCCTTGCGTAATGCTTGTGCGAGTAAACCAGGTCCACTGGCAACATATGTCCGGCGATGACCGCGAATCTCAGCTTCATCACGAACGCCACCAAGCGCAATGCGACGGAATGGTCGTCCGAGCGCACGAGCAATTGACTGGCCCAAGGACGTCTTGCCCGTACCCGGTGGGCCGACAAACCTGTTGCACGTTTTCGTACCACATGACGTCACGGCGCTAAAAATAGAACAACTCACAACAAGATCGGCGCTTTAATAGACTTGGCTGCTTTGCGCGTTGCTTGCCCCTCGGTCGTCGAAGGTGTTGACGGAATGTCACCAACCTTGATAAGGGCCCTATATGCACTCTCCTTCTCCCTCTTATCGTCCGCACTTGCGCCCACGGCGGGATCCTCGATAGTTTTCTTGAGTGTCACCTCGTGCGCCTTGGCCTGCTCCGCTTCCGCCTCTTGCGCAATCATAGTGCGCAGACGTACGACAGCGAGGTACTCGAGTGACCGACGCTTAACTTTATCGAGCCCAAAGTGGTCCGCGTCAAGTTGCGCCTTGGCGTTGGTCAGAAAATCGGGCCGCGGAAGGGCGTCCGAGCCAGTGGGTGGGGGGATCCACGGCAACACGGTGAGCCATTCGAGCTGGTAGCACGGCGCCGCAGTGAGTCAGATGATATGGGGTCTGGGAAAGGAGAACGTAGAGACGCACGTAATTCCTCACGACGCCATGTTCCGCGTTCTGAGGTGGAATGCGCTTGAGACGGCGCGCCTCCGCAGAGGCGACACGGCGCACTTCGCTGCCTGCGGGTAGAGCATCGACTCGGCGAATCAACCCCTCGAGCTCGTCTTCGTCCTCGATGCCACCTGCAGTACCATGCAGGTCGGCACTGGCCGGTTCAAGGCGCTGTAGCTCCGCATTGATTGCCGCGAGCTGCTGGCGCAAAAAGAATGCTTTTTGCTGCTTCGAAAGGGACTCATCTACGGCGGTAGCGATCTTTGTGCTAACTTCGGCAATGGACAATTGCTTTGTAAGTACATTGGTGACGTGTTGGAGGCGTAATGAGGGAGATTCGGTGGAAAGGAGAACTAGAGAGGGGAATAAATACTGTCAGCACTTTTGTTGCGGGAGTTATGGGCAGTACATAAAATGAGAACAGGTGAAGCCAGGTCGGACTAAGCAAGGGGTATAGATGGGAGCGGTCATGATTCGGGGGGGGCAACGGATGGATGCTCGGAACAAGAAAACAAGCAAAGACAAAAAAACTCACCGAGCTTGTCGGCATGCTCTACACCGACTGCAGATACGATGGCATCAGCGAGGGCAGCAACCTGGTGTATTTCCGTCTCCTCCACGAGTTGTGCGATGCGGGACCAGCTCTCCCGCCTGAGCGCAGACTGCGCGCCGTCCTGCGCCAAGCGCTCCAAAAGGCGGATGGCGGCGGCCTTGAACTCCTGCGCGACGTCGGGCGACGGGGGCGAGTCTGCATCGGGTGCGGGGTGCGTGACGTCTACGCGGGGCAGCGGGTGGGAGGAGGAGGATGATGATGATGCCGCAGAGGAGGAGGGCAGGTGATTACTGGTCAAGCAGACGCGGGCGGTGCCGACAAGTGTGAGAAGGTAGCGCTGGTCGGGCGAGTGGGCGCGTGGACGGACGAAGCGCTTGATGAGGGCTGTGACGCCCCACTTGTTCACGGAGGTGGTGCCTTCGTGCTGGACGAGGGGAACGGCGGCGAGGACGGGGTTGTGGTGAGAGGAGTCTATGAGGCGTATGAGGGCGTCTGCTTGTTTGTCTGTGATTGGGAAAGTTGCGCGTGCACCGGGGAGGAGAATGAGTGGATAAGGTAGTACGATGAGGGGTAGAGCGGGCATCGTTCGTTCAGAGTAAACGCACATATTTTTCGGTTCAATTAGTACCACCTCATAAATCACATGATTACTCTATGTCATAATATAAGGAGCTGTAAAACACCCGATACGGATCGGACTCAACTCGGTTGTTTCGTCCGCTATCTATTAACCCGACGCGCTCCGACGCGGACATCGCTACCAGGCGGTGAGAGGTGCCCTGACTGAAAAGTCCTGACAAATATGGAAAAAGAACCATCAACAAAAGCCACTGTCAACCGTACTGTAACGTACGGCACAGTCAACCCCACCCCCACACACGCCGGCCAACACCATACCAATTAAAGCAACTGGGCGCTTTAATCCATCGATGCGGTTGCGCGACCCAAACTCATTCCCCCCATATATCGTAACTACAATAATACCCCACCCTAATTCCGGACGTGGACGTGGACGTGCGCCGCCCCTCTCCTCTACTCCGCGGCCGCGGCCGCGACGGATCCGGCCAATCACCACGACTTGATGAAAGTGATGCAGCGACGACGAACTTGGTCATAAAAAACAGTACCCTCTAACGCCGCTCCTCTCTCCTTGACGAGCCATCGCATCGACGACGAGCTACCATCTCACCAAGTGAACCACCCCCGGTGCCAAGGTATTGAATAACCCTTAGGGGGATGAGAAAAAAAAACTCGGAGGGGGGAGCTTAGCTTTTCTAATACAGTAAATCACCGAGGCCTCGAGGCTGGGGGGGGGCTCACCGCATCAGCGTCTCGGGCGGGTCTATCATCATGATGGCAAAAGTGCCGCAAATCACCCCTGCGTCTTTATAGACATTTACGTGCCCACGTCAAGACAATCCATTCATAACTTACCATCTATCTTTTTTACACTATAGTGGTAGCGCGCAGTGATGCAGGGAAGCTACACACCTAAACTGACAGTCTGGTGTGCAGGGACGGTTATCTCCGGCTCCAGACAGATGCTGCGTGTCACTTGACGTCAAGGATCGCCTCCTCCTATGTCGTTGTCGCGTAATCAAACGGAAGCTCTGATGCGTGCGAAGGTATCAAGAAAAAAAGGGATGTATATTGAGCCTGAAGCACGGTCTGCGCGAGGGTGATATCGATCGATACAAGGTGGAATGGACGCTCGATAAAAGAAAAAAAAAGACAAAGGAAAAGGAAAAGAAAGGGAAAAAGAGCAACGAAACCAAAAAAAAAAAAAAAAAGGACGGGTGAAGTGGAACATTTAGAGAGCGATTGAAAGGGGGGTGACCGTGGGCTAGTATACGAAATACCTGTAATCTGGGACGAGGGGAATTTGTTCTACTTAACGTACGGGGACTTACTACTACGACTATAACAACAGGGTTTGAGAGACTATGACGTGAGATCGCGATGCTGTTGAATTGTGCCTCCTTCAGATGGCCAGTGATTGTGATGAGAAAGTTGCGTAAGGAAAAGAAAAAGAGAGGATAAAACTGAGAGATGTAACGGCGGCATTGGGAATATCGTTAACCAGAGAAAGAAAAAAGAAGGGGTGGAGGAGCTTAGAGAGTGTTCCATCACGCCGTTGCGCGCTTGACCATCTGCAGGGTAGGGTCAACGGTGAGGACATACGAACAGATCGCGAGAAATGAGAAGCAATGCACCTCTCGGGCCCACTTGATCGTCGTCTTGGTTTCCTTGTCATAACCCTTTCGCGAGACTAAACTCGACGCGATCCACTCCGCGAGAAGAACCGGCTTGAGCTCGCCGTTCGGGAACGCGTCCGCAAGGTCGCCAATCACGCCAAACGCGAGTTTGTCTAGCGGCTCGCCGCTGTTGTCGTCTGCAAGCACCTTTTGTACGAGCTCGAGAATTGCCGGCACGTGAGGGACCAATAGCTGGGCTATAAACGTATGGATATAAGCGCCACCAAAGAAAAGGAGGAGGACATGGGAAGAAGCGAAACACACCTCGCTCGGTCTTCTTGAAGCCCGTGATGACGCCAGTATGAGCCTCAAGGATGCCCTCACGCAAGTTTGCGATGTAGTCGATGGACTCATAGTCGAGCTACAGACCAAAAGTACTCAGCAAACCTGTAGCAGCGGAGCGAGGTGCATAGCGTTGAGACGCACAGGGTTCGCTTGCAGTGCCGCCGCCTGCCTGAGCACCGTCATCGCAGTTTCTAGATATGGCTCAAACTTGGGTCCGATCGCGAGCGCAATGTCACCGAAGCACGCTAGGATGGAAATCTTCACGTTCCGGTTCAGCACCTCACTTGACAAGTTCTCGAGCAGCACGGTCACAAACGCCTGCGCGTATTGCTCCGTTTGATCACCGAGAGCGCGCGTGATGTCACCGATGATGCCCACGGCGACCATGCACAATTGGGTGTCATCGTACGCTTTAAGGGCCGGATAAAGGAAAGGCAGGAATGCGGGGATGTACGGGGCGAATTTGTCCTCTATCGCGGCAGAGAGCGAACCGACGACGAGGAAGGCATCTTCGAGGATCGTTGATGTCTTTCCAGCTGACTGAATCAGTTGCAGTACGAGGGTCATAATGCGATCAGCAAGAGGGTGAATTCCTGCGCCCAGTTTACGAATCACGCTCTACGAGGGTGTGGCGTCACATCAGCAAGTGTGAAGCTAGGAAGGAAAATAAAGATGCCTACGACGGCGACGCTGCACAAGTTACTTTGCAAGTCATTCCAGTTGTTGCGGTCATCGGCGCCAAGGATCTGGTTCTAATTGCCACACCGTCAGCCGAAAACGGTGCATGCATGGGCACCGAGAAGGACGCACTTGGACATTGAGGAGGTGCTCCATACGATCCAAAATTTTCAACGTTGTGTTGGACACGACCTGCAAGCAATCTGGCGTTGCTTGCTGAACAAACGACGTGATAGCCTCGTACGCGGACGTGCGGTAATTCGATTCGTTACCCGCACTAGCAAAGAGAGTGAGTGTGCCGATGGGAAAAAGAAAAACAAGTGGACACGCACGTCTCTGTGACTTGCAACAGTGCGCCAACGATACCCTCAAAGTACGGCGAAAGCGGACCCGTGTTCTGCTCCTCGCTTGATTCATACAACTCGTACAGCCCATCCGCGAGGTTCATCAAGGCCCAACAGCAATTCGCAATGATATGTGGGGTATCTTGCAAACCTGCTACAACGGCGCTCACGAGCGCATGCAAATGCACATCCGGCTTGATCGACGTGATAAGATTCTCGCAGATGCGGCCGAGCGTCCAGGCAGTCGTGTCCTTTACCTGGGGCTGTGGATCCGTCATCATATTGATCAAAAGCGGCAACGCCTGGTTGACAAGCGGGGTGAGTACGGTTGGGTCTGGCCCGACGAGAATCGAGCCAAAGGACATCACGGCTGCCTCGCGGTGATGCCAGTTTTCCTGCTTGATGTTTGCCTCGATGAAGGGGATTATAGCGGGAACGATCGGGTCGTGCACTGCCTGAGCAAGGAAAGAAAGACATGTGCCCGCGGCCATGGAGACGTTCCATTCACCCTCCTCGGCATCCTCGTCTTGGCGGGTGAGGAGTTGAAGGAGCACCGGGACGACTTCCGGAAGTGCGATCTTGGCAAAGTACCTGGGAGCCTCGACATCACCGTCAAGGAGACCCTAAGGGGTCACGTGAGCCGCGCATGACTTGAGACGCCCGATGACGTACCTCCTGTGCGTCGAGGTAATCACTCTCGAGGTTAGTTTCCTCCTCGGCAACGGACGTCCAAAATTCGATCGCTTGCAGCGCGACAGCCTCCTCTTCCGATTTCATACCCATCACGGTTAGCTAAATCACGTGGTCAGCCAGGAAAGAGACAGGTTGGAATATGAAGTAAGATGATCTACCCCAAAGAGTGCGCGTTCCATATAATAGGCCATCTTGCTGTAATAGAGGGTCATGATCCGTACCAGGCATTCAAAGGCCGTCGCCTGTACTTGGACGGATGGGCTCTGGGTTGCCTCGCATACGACCTGCATGATGTAATTGCGCTCACCCTGCGGAGTTGGGTGACCCGCTAAGCTGAGGTTTAAAAACAAACGAGGCGGGAACGCACCTCCCGCTCAAAGTTTTCGCGAATGAATGAGAGTGAATTGAACAAGGCCTGCATGGCAGCAAGCTGGACGTCCGTCGAGGGCTCCTCCTTCCGTGCTCCATGGACGACGGCAGTCAAGATCTCGTCGGCGCGCACGCTTAACACATCGGGATCCTAGAATGGGGGGCGTTGAATGGTATTAATTGTTCAAAGGGAACCCCCAAAAAACAAGGAGACGCACTAGTGCCTCGCAGATAAAGCCGATGGCGCTGAGCGTTGACTGCCGCAAGGGCACGCTCGTGCCCGTGTTGACAAAGCGAAGGAGAATCTCGATTAGATCGGGCCATTGGCCCTGGGGAAGCTCTACGGTTGCGATAGCGGCGACGCTCTGCGCGGCAACGGTGCCCGCCTTGACCTGCTCAGAGTGGAGCCCGCGGAGGACAAACTCTTTGATCTCGCTGCGGATCTTGACATCGAGGGCGAGCCAGCGGGTCGAGTACTCTGCCTGGCGCGCATTGTCCTGTAGGAATCGGTGCGAAAAGTGAGCAGAGGGAAAAGGAAGGGGACGTGGAGGGGGGGAGGGATGAGAAATGTGGGCGTGACGTACGCGGGCAGTCAATGCGTTCTTAAGTGCGAGGCCGGCGGCGTTTCGGACGAACACGGGACTAGATTCATTGGCGAGCTCTGAGGCGAGCGTGTGCATGTAACCGGGCTGCGCGAATACGTGAGTTTCAACGGACGGGACGGAAAGGGGACCGAGGACGACTAGGGACTACGACGCACATAGTTCTCCCGGGATGCCTGCTCGAGTTTTTGTGTGGCATTTTCACGCGTAGCCTGATCTGAGAAAGGAGGGTGGGAAGAGGAGAGGATAAGAAATCGGGAGTTCGAAGAGTCAAAGAGATGGCCCGAAGCGCGACTTGGCCCGCAGGGAGAGAAAGAAACCAACTATACCTGCTGATAGGGAGTTGGCAAGGAGCTCGCCAGCGTTCATAATCGTAACCTGGATGGGCAATAATGTGGGGATGAGAGAGGGAAAGAAAAGAAAGAGAGATGGAATAGAGAGATCTTACAAAAAGAGAGAGCGAACTTGGGAGTGATCGTAAGTGGTAGTGGTAGTGGGTTGAGGTAAAAAAAATAATATATAATAATTATAATACAGTTATAATATACTCGGCGTTTATCTCTCTGTGATCATCACCCACAACCAACTTCCACAATGGCAGATCGGGTATGCACCCCCTCTCCCGTCCGAGAAAACAAGTGACTTACTCCATATCAGGGCCGCGGCACAGCGCGAGGCGCACAGCGGGGTGTGGGATCATCCGTGGGGGCGCCATGGCGGGCCACAAGGTCCCCAACCGACGCTCGACAAGCCCAAGCGCGAGGCGATCCTCGACCTCTCCAAGTACGTCGACGCGCGCATCCGAGTAAAGTTCACCGGCGGGCGCGAAGGCAAGCGCATCTTCTCCTACCCCGTCTATACATACTAACTAGTACGCGACGCTGACCGACACAACTTGGTGCCACAAAATAAATAAATAGTGACCGGCGTGCTCAAAGGATTCGACCAATTGCTCAATCTCGTCCTTGATGAGGTGGAAGAACAGGTACAAGGTACGATGCCCCTCGCTTCTTTTTTCCAGCATGCATGCATGCATGCTTCCCTGCCGCTTGCTGATCCCGCTATGGGTTTTCTTGCAGATCCAGAGCCGCGCACGCGCACCCTCGGCCTCGCTGTGCTTCGCGGACCCACAATTACGCTACTTAGCCCTGTCGATGGGCTCGAAGAGATCTCTAACCCCTTCCTCGCACAAGAATAACCCGACAACGCTCCGGAGTTCTCCCCCACAGCAGATTCACCTTGTCTCGCCCCCTGTAAAGGAAAACTATTACAGTACAGTACAATAGTCTGCGAAGGAGTCGAAAAAATTTACGACAATTTGGTCACATACATAATAGTCACACCAAGGCTACTTCTCAGCTACTATCGACAATACGGCCCCCCAATTGTCGGAAACAGTTTTTTTTACCGAGTCACCCTTACTTTTTGCTTTTTGTTTCCCTCGCTGCAACCAAAGGGGGGTTGTAATCTTACTTGATCATGCGCGTCGCGCATCCTATCTACTTGTCTAGTAGCTAGTATGACGGTGCACGTGCGAGCATATACAATGGTATATACGGAAGCGATGGATAATTGAGTGCGGCGTCCGGAAGGGCATTCATTATTGCAATGTGAATTCGGTCTAGCCTTACCAGGGACCCGCAGCACATCCCAAAATTAGTACGAGTGCGAATATGATGATACGACTCTACAGGAACGCCGGGGGCCGAGAGGAGGTTGAAAGGGAGGGGGGGAAGGGTTGGTCCGGGCGGGGTTGTCTTGGAGGAGAGCAAATAAGACACCGGAATGAAAACCCGGGGATGTCGGGAATGAGTGGCGAGGATGAGGATGATATCAAGGGTGTCGGTATGAGACCGTTACGAAGCAACGAACGAAAAACGAATGGCTCTGGAGATAAATGCGGGTTGTTGCAAGGGAATGCGCGCACATTGCAAAGAGGATGCGTGAATGCAATAAAGCTATGGATGGACACGTCTGCGGGAATGCCGTTATTTGTGACGATGGTATCGGTGGCGGTGACGATGGTGGCGTGTATTCACGAGTAAGGAGAAGGACGAACATGACGTATTCTTCGCTGCGCCCAGACAGACCCCAGCGTTGCGGTTAAGTTCTAAAATGGTCGCGACATTCGCCCTTTTCCCTCGCCATAGAAGGCTATGGAGGTAGCGACCCCTGCGCGGACTGGGGCACGCCGTCTTCGACTTGCCCACCACCATGAGGAGCATGCGAGATAACGTCTGGCGGTTCCTTTCCTCGCACGCCCCTCCACCCCTCCGTCCCTGCCTTTTCCACGTCGGCGGGCGCGCCTCCCTCGTTCTCGCCGCCTTCCTCCCATCTGACTAGTTCGAACCCCGCGTCACACTGCGAGCTCAGCGACGACGGCGAAGGGGAGCCACTCCCCGCAGATACCGAGTCCGGCGGGGAGGGCGACGCCGAACCGGTGCTCTGCACGCTGTCACTACAGACCGGGGGTGCGAACGTGCGTGGGCTTGGCGAGGGTGTTCGCGCATGCACCGTCGTCATCGAGTGCGAATGCGCGTGACGAGCACGAAAATGCGAATGCGCAGTGGGCGTAGCTGCTGGGGACGGGCTAGCCGCGCACGCGCTGCCGCAGCGGCGGCGTGGAAGCGCGGCGGATAGCGCGGCGATACCGGGTACGGTATTGTCGGCGAGGGCGCGCTCTCGTAGTACACGTCACGGTAAGGTTGCACGGAAGGAAGCAGTGGCGGAGACGGCGAGGGGGGAAGTGGGGTCAACGCTGCCGTCGAGAGCAGTGGGAACGGCTTGCCATTGAACCCAGGGGACAGAGGGCCTGGCGGGCCGGAGTGTGAACGACGAGGTGAATTCAACTGCGACGAAGTTGGGACGAGGTCAAGGTGGCGTGGCGAGCGGCCACGGAGCCCTGTGAGGGAGTTGGGGAATACCAGGTGTGTATATGGCTCGCCTCGCGGGATGTAAAGTACTTTTGAAGGTACTGTATCGCCCTCGGGTGATTGCGACGAATGCGAAGGCGCACTATATGTGGACGCTTGTGGTGAGGAGTGCCCAGGCGAGCAACTGGAGAGGGCTCCGATACACCATCGAGCCCGTCATGCTCGTGCTCTAGCACTTCAGAAAGTGATAGTGATTGTATCGACTGGAGGTCGTCCCCATCGTCTGTGAGTATCTCACTAGCATTCGACGAAGAGGCGTAGCCGCCGTTCGGCTGTCGGGCGTCCGTTGGCAAGGTCGCAAGGGCCAGGCCCAACCCGAGTTTACTCTCGAATTGAGAACGGTCTTCAGCAGAGGCAGACGGTGGCGGTGGCGAGGTCCATTTGGACCGTTTCGGCGCCATATGGTCAGGTGTTGACGTGGATGGGCTTGGTGCGGAGGTCCCTTCTGATGGGGGCGATTTCGGTGGCACCTCCGAAATGCTCTTGGGGTCTCGCACGTCAATCTTTGTCAGGCGAATGGGACTCGACCCAACCGTGTAGGGCGTCTGGGGAGGGAGCGGCGAAAGTCGTGGCGGCACAAAAGTGGTTGCTGGTGAGGTTGTTGGATTCGGGCCCTCCGGCCGTTCTTCGCAGAGTTGCGCGATGGCGTAGGAAGCGCGATCGGGACGCGAACTCAGGATCCTAGATGCCCGCATAAACTCACCACGAATCTGGAAGTTCCGCATTAGAGAGTAGTGTCCGCAAAAGGAACGTCAATGGGTAAAACCGCTTACCGTATATAGACCGTCCCTGGTAACACATCGTGCCACATTATAATCAGTCTCGAAAGGATCCTTTTAGGCAATCCAAATCAGCATCATAGTATGCCTAAAAACACTCATGTCCTCACCTCAATGCAAAAACGATTCCGCTCTCTGACGTCCTTGTAACGCGCAGGGTCGAGCTGAAGGAAATACGTGATAAGAGTGGAGTCACTAGGTCAGGTACAGGAATGTGTGTTACGTCATTCTGCCAGCCTTTAGTCTCTTTCTTGAGCAAACCTGCTCGGATCGATGCGACGCCGGTATTGTACGAAAAGTCGCGGGAGAAATATTTGAAGAAGTCTATTAGTCTGGGAAAAGGGGACATGCGTGCGTCATTCAGGAACTGGGGTTGTCACCGATGTGGCAGGAGACGCACAGTTGGCCAACGCTATCTGTATTTGCGGATTGCCATCGCAGCCTCAACAACTCGATGTCATCGAAAAACCTGAAGGATCGTCAGTCCACCAGTACCCACAGTATCGAGTGCCTACGAGATACATACCAAGTATTGTACTCTCCGATATGAGTATCCTCCTGCGCGAGCGTCAGCCAGTGGCGCCAGAAGCAATCAAGAAACGTGACGGACATGTGAAATAGGCCGCATGGGCGGCATCTGTTGTAAGTTAGGGAGTACGGGCGGATTCTTGACGTGGACCAGGAAATAGATGACCAGGAGCACGTATCCATATGATGACAGGGTCCCCTTGTATGGGGAGTTTATCTTTCTGTGGGGAGGCAGGTGAGCACGTAATAGCGCTAACCCAAAAACACGCGCGAGTGGCACCTTCGTTTACACCACACCTTGACTGGTCGGGAGCGAAGATGTCAACGATATACTGGATATGGGCGGTGGCAAACTCACGGAAGAGAACCAAGGATCTCACGCGGGTGGGGTCGATCATAGCGTAACAGTATAGTAGTCGTGTGTTCTCCAGAGCCAGTCTGTTCTCGAACCCGATGTCGCAAGCGATGCCGAGCGGGAGTGCAAGAGAGGGGTCAAGCGAAAGCTTGACTATAGGTATACGAGCATGGGGAAGTGGCTTGACATGGAATTTCGTTTCTGGGTGGCGAAGAGAATAAATGACAACGCAGTCAAACGTGGAGAGGGGCATGTAACATACCCTGCTCGAGCAGGTTGCCAAGCTTGGTTACAAGGTCGGTGGCGGAACGAGGCTCTTCAGAATTGATCAAGCAGCAGAGATCCATATCTGCGTTGACGGTAGCATCGACGAGACGGAGAGGTAAGGATGTGAGGTTGCTTACCGGAATTGCGGAGGCTGAAGCCGTTGGCGGTGCTGCCAAAGGAGAACAGACGACTGCCGGGTTCTATTCTGTGTATGAGGCCCTCGAGGAGCTTGCGGACATCCTCCTTCACAGTGAGCTCCTCCGCTGTGGGAAGGAGCTGGATGATGAAATCGAACAGACACTTGGAGAGGTCAGCGACGAAGCATTGCCTAGATGCGCGATGATGGGAAGGATCTGGATGGGAATGTGGGACATGGCGGGGAGGTTTGGTGGAAGGCTGGGTTGCAACGGCCATGTGGGCAGTGGGGCAAGTGGAGGTAGGGATGAAAGTTGCGAAGGGGGAGCAAGGGAAGAAAGGAGGGGAAATTAACGCCCTAGAGTACTGTATCCGTGGTTGAGGAACTAAACCAAAGCCTGAGCCTGAGCGGCGCGACTCGGAATCAGAGTCTAGCTGCTTGCCCTGCCCTTTCAAAGTCCCACTAGTACTAATGCCCACGTCAACACGTTTTAGCTCCCCTGCGGTTATCATGAACCCTCAAGATGTCAATGATACGTAGTTTTCGCGAATTTTTTGCGTCCGGGTTATCGCCCCTCCTCCGCAACCGTTGTGAGCCCGGTCCATCTCGCGGCGTGTGTCACACCCCGCACTCGACCCATCCGTGGTGATCTGAACTCGTTCTACTCTCTGCCGGGGAACCCCTCAAATGCGGCTTCTTTACAAACCCTGACGCACGTTGTTCCTCTACTTATCTCACTTTTCCCCCATGCGCAAGGTGGATCCGTACGTAATCAGGGTGGCTTGTGGCAGCGCCAAGCAGCCTTCGGCAACGCTGCACTTCTCTGGCCGGGAACCTGACCCGCTGACCTGAGGTCCTCGATTAAATTAAAGGCGGAATAGAGTGTCTTCTCAGGTGCGATCGCGCCGCGAGCGTAGAACACCCGTAATTAACAACACCGCACCACTCATTGTCTGGGCGTCGCACGGAGTGAGAACATTTCCGGGTTAGCCACGGCAGTAGAGGACTTGATGATTGCACTCAAAAAGCACTGGTGGAACGACATGAAGACCACGATGATACATCCATGAGCGGCGGTAGAAGCAGGTTTTTCCCCATGACCCCGGCCCTGGCCGGCTGGAGCGGTCAGACTTTACCCCTCCGCCACTCAAGAAGCGATACACAATGCGCGTCAGAATCGGAACCACGCATTTTTGATGTTCAATGTTCGGCGCCACGCTCGTCGTTGACCTCGACCGGGGATGTCTGCTGACTAAATGAGCCAGTTCCGGACATCACGCTGGGTATTCCTTCGCTTTTTGTCCCAAATCTCGTCGTCTCGGAGATCCTGTGACTTAGATCGGATTGATTCCCATTAGAGTCATCGCAATCGCCCTGGTGATGTGCGGTGAGCTCTCCATTAAAAAAAAAAAAAAAAGGGCGGCCTTGCCAACATTCTTATGCCTTGGTCTCACGACGGATAACGGACGAGAACGAAAACAACAAACCTAGAACAAGGGGAAGGGGTCGTTGTAGAGTCGAGCCATGAGTCGTGTGCCGAAAGCGGACCGCGTAACTACCACGTACCCAAGGTTCCTGGTTATCGGAAAGCCTCCCAGAGCCTCAGATAGCCATGGGAGTCGGTTCCACGTCAGCAGAAGCCTGACAATCGCCATGGGTACCAGATCATGAGATTCATAACCTCATCGGGTCCTATTGGAACCAAATATCCTCTTATATGGAAGTGAGAAAGTCGACTTCCAGACGGGGAGGGAAGAATGGAGCAAAAACGACGCACCCGTATCGAGAAATTTACGGACTCCCAACGGGGGGAGCCAAAAATGTCGGTTTTTCTCCAAACAACCTGAAAGGGATCATGACCGGAACGGCACAAGCGTAAGTACAATTATGACTTGACTCTTGGAGAGTCGGTCAGCCACCACGGCACGGGAGCTTTTACGGCCCCAAAAGACACGACAATAGGGCTTTTTGATCATCATGGGAGGGCGAAGGCGCAGGCACACTCGGTGACTCGGACGGCGACTGACCCGTCCGAACCGAAAAGTGCCAGTGCCAGTGAGCCTCACTTTCAGACAGACAAAGGCTGCAGTCCAAAAAAGCAGCACCCACTTGTCAACTTTAGGACAGGTGGCGTCGGTCTTGGCGTTCCCGCGCGAGACTCGGCGCAGTGCCACTGGCAGCCCCCGGCTTTCCCCAAATTTCGTAAAATGGGCGCACGCGCACTCTCAGACCTGATCCGGCTCCAATCCGAAGCCAAGTTGACTGACCGGGGGGTTCTAGGTCCTCTAGGAACGCGCGCAGCATCAGGTAAAAGGGACAAAGCCCACGAATGAGGTGTCGCGGAATGGTCCTTCCGTCAACCGTCTCTTCAGTCCTGTCGTAACGCCAAGCCCACGCCCTCGGTAGCAAAACATAAAAAAAGAACAAATGTTTTTCAAAGTTTCCTAGTCTTTTTTCTAATTCTACCTTATTTTATTCATATGGCATGTCCTCACATGGCGTATACTTACCATCTGCCGGACCGCACTGCTTATCTCTGTGATAGCTCCCTAGGGTCCAATCCTTTTTTAGAATAGAGATCGAGAAATGCTGAGGAGACATACGTGAATGCCGACGCGATGCACGCCTTGACATCTTTGTAGCTCACAACAAGCACGCTCTGTTCGTCCCGCGAGACAAGCATCACGCGCTCGTCCGTCCCCGCGTCCAGCTTGCACCGATCAATGCCATCAGCCTGGTTCAGTAGGACGGAAAACAAGACATACCTTGTTGAGACATGAAAGCACGTGCGAGAGACTAACGATGGGACGCCCGCGCTCGTCGACCTGGTGAAACACATAGTCACGGAAAAGCTTGATAATATATCGGTCGCCTGTCTCGCTCCATCGGGGGTCCCGAGCGAACCTGCAGGGTATGGGCCTGAGTAACGGATAGCATCAGGTAGTAGTAGGCACACTCAGGCCGTTCGTTGATAAAACCAAATTTGGTAAGTAGGCGGACGAGGCGCGCGTTCTCGAGCTCAGACATCAGTTCGCCCTCGAGATAGTCCATGCCGCTGCGCCGATGTCATGGAGTCAGAGAACACGTGGTAGGAACCATGCGGTCGTATCTCACTTTTGTAGATCATCCATTTCGGTAAGGAGCCTTGAGCCGATCATATCAAACAACTGTCCGATATGCTTCACCCGGGCGGTGCGTTAAACCCTAATAGCCCCCGACAAGGCAAACACAATTGAGAGGACGTTACCTTGTGTGCACCCGGCTTGGAAAGACAGAACAACGCGACGTTCTTGAGGTCCGCACTGTAATGTTGGGTCACGACGTCGAGCGACTTTCCAAAGTTACTCGTCGCCGCGACATTGTTACAGCACAGCGCCATAATGAGCTTCCCGAACATCACCAGGTCTTCCTGGATCAGTTCTGCTGGTATGGGCACCCCGGGGACGCGCGGCGGAACGGCGGGATTATACGTGAGCACGTCCGCAAGTCCGCATGAACCGATCCGCAAGCGGTTCCGGCCCGTAACGATGACTTTGGTGACGTCAATCATTCGTACAGGCAAGCCCTGGTCATGCGCAGCTTTCATCGCGCCGGCTATTTGGATGATGTAGCTCCAGAGCGTTCGCTCCGGCACGAGAGGCTGGGCAGCCTGCAGTCGCCCTTGCACAAATGTCGGCGCACGGGGCTTAATATGTTCGTCATAGAGCGTTTGCGCGTTGGGGTGGTACGTATAGGCAACCACGAGTGCTGGACAGGATTGAGAAAATGATATGATATGAAAGAAGAGACGAACAATTGTCGCCGAAGGAGCGGGTCGTGAATGCTTCGTGAATGAAGACGATGTTGGGGTGTCGGACACGCGACCACTGTTCGATGGACTGAAAGGCAGCTTGATGCATAAGGCGGAAATCTTATTTTTTTTGGACATGCTTCATTCTAGAGCGGCTATGTGGCAGATGGGCATGCGGGCATACCTGATACTCGTCGCAGAACGTAGCCACGGCCATCCTTGCCTGTTGCACGATATACAGTGCTGTACCAACTACCAAACTTACGGCGCTCGCCCGTCGTGCTCTCAAGGGGGACGAGGGTGTGATAACCTTGGAGCTCATCCGGAAGATTGAGTCCAGGCGCAGGCGCTGTATGAATGATCTCCGAGCGCAGCTGTAGATCGGTGCGCAGAGTCGGGGAGATGAAATGTGAGGGTGGTGGCGAGGGTGGAGGGAGAGAATATAAGTGATAATCGAGCTAAGAACATAAATTCCGTGAGACACCAAGTAATATCTTCAAAAAAAAAAAGGCTTACCGGCTGACGCATGAAGGTGGGCTGCGGTGGGTAGTATTCCAAACTTTGGTCGTACTCGGGCTGAAATTGGGGATAATACGACTTGCTGTACGAGTTCACATCGAGCTGAAAGGGATTACGTCCATCTCAGACATGACGCAGCACACATGCCACACGCACGGCTTGCATCGGAGAAACCACCCTATCTGTCGCATACATGTTATACAGGCCATTATTTTCACTCGAAACATAATAGTTGGGGTCGTAAGGGTCGTTTTCATCGTAGTCGGACGCGGGCGGTGAGGGAGACAGCGTGCTTCTATAGTCAATCAGCGGGACCACCACCGGACAGTCAGAGAAAAGTCAACGTACGCCGTAAGGGGGGTCTGCGCCTGCGCACGAGAAGGAGGGGGAGAAGTAGGAGGGAGCGACGAGGATTTGGGAACGAATACAGGGGCATTAACGGCCTGAGACAGCTTCGCGGAAACGCTAGGCGATTCGGGTTGAGGCCTGCAGGATTGTGGTTAGGCCGGTACAATTCCCCAAACAAGAGAGGACAAAAGGCTCACGTCGATGCAGGAGGTGGGGTTGTTGGACGCTAGTGTTTGTAGGAATCAGTGCAGCGGGAATAGCGGACTGAGCTCACTGGAGGATGAGAATAGATACAGCCTTTATCTTGAAATTTACATGACCTATGTGGTTCTGAATGTAGGAAGCGGCCCATGCACAAGCACGACACACTCACCCGTAGATGAGAATATTCCTACATTGTCGTTGCGTAGAATCTGGAATGGCGGGGGAGATAGATGAAAACCAAGATGAGAAAGGAGTTGGGAAAGGTTACCTTTCTTCGGAGATGATTTTGTAGAATCGCTTGAGACCGTGGTGGGAGCAACGATCTTTATAGCGGCACTGGCTGACTGTGGCCTAGTAAAGAAGGCCATTGTCGCCCGTGGGGAAAAGATAAAGAAGACGGCGAGGCGAGGCGGAGATGGAGTAAATAATACACCACCAACAACAGGCGGCAAATAGGCACCCACAACAGCGCGGCACTGACTCGCTGACTCGGCTCGGTTGCGGCTCATCCATCATCTCCCCTTACAATGTCCAGTCTCGCCAGAGATGCTGCAGCCTTCAAAACCACACTTCAGAGCGCAAATATGACATCTTGGCACTCTAATCAACCACCCGCTTCCGCATCCTCTTCACAACCCGCAACTCCACCAGACAGCGATACTGGCAAGAAAAAGAAGCGGCCAAAAGCGAGCATGTCTCGTTCTTTGCCTCTCCTTCTTCTCCTTAGTTGACCTTCGCGCTTAAGCCGTCGTGTACTCACAACCCGCTGACACTGGAACCGGCATGGATGTGAATACTCAGCTGCTTTATGCGATCAATCATCTCAAGGTACGTTGGACCTCCCGAATCTCGCAGAGAGGAATGTAAGGCACTCCGGATAGGCGAACAATGGACCCATGCGCCTGGATGATCTGGCCATCAGGACCCAGACACCCCTCGACACCGATAACGTCCTCTTTGAAAAGTTTAGGGCCCACGACCGTGTAGAGTTTGACCCGAAGACCAACCTCTACTCATTCAAGGTGGGTCATTGTACCGTCGCTTCTTGTTGAACTCTGACCTCTCCTCCAGCATGATTATAGCTTTCGTAGCAAAGCGGCCCTGCTCACCGAAATCCAACGCGCGACGCGTCGTGGCGGAGGCATCTCTGTGCGCACGCTCAAAGAGTCATGGAAGGATGCACCCACTGCAGTCGAAGAGCTCGAGAAGGAAGGGGAGGTATTCGTCACCCGCACACTCAGAGATGGTCAGATGCGCATGGTGTTTTGGAACGAGCTCAAGGCGGATCCCGCCGACCTTGCTGAGGAAGGCCCTGAGGCAGTTGCGAAGCGTGACGCTAGCAAGAACGGAACTGGGCTGAGTGTTGAGAAAGGTACAGCTTCAGGGCAGTTGGAAACCTTGCTATCTTCTGATAAAGCACGTTGGTGATAGAATTCCACGATCTCTGGCATGGTTTGATCGTGCCTAACGATGTTGATCTGCTCAAGCAACTCCAATCCGGTATGATTATTGGGGACTACGGCAGCCCGTCTTGACCTACTTTTCCCTCTCAGGTGGTCTACAAGAGACAGCATCGGAAGCCCCGGCAATAAAGGCGCCAGTGGGCAAGAAAAAGGGCAAAAAGTCGGCGACACGACAGCGCACTGCTCGGCTGACAAATACACATTTGAAGGAGATGGGGATCGACTTCAGCAAAGATTATGTGGCACCCGGAAAATAATTAATTCGAGCTTCGTGTCCCTCTAGAATGGGCGCATTCGCATCTGTAGTTTGTATGGGGATGTTGATTTCCTCTTCAGTTGATAACACATATCATATTTACGTGATCGTCGTTAAAACGGCAACCAAGTTGATTGCCGCGCGGTGCCGTTCGATCGAACTACCGGCGCAGCAGTTACTATGTCGGGGATATGTAGAATAGTAGCTGGTTGTCACCATGAAGTGGCAACTGCGTCAAATCTTTCCGTGCTTCCTACTAGCAACAACAACTTTTGCGCTTCCATCTCATACTGCTGGTGACAGACTGCTTCAGGCTACTTTTCAAGCAGGGGGCTCGTCGGATCAATCATTTTTAGAGTGGGAATTATCTCCAAACCCGAATTCCACCCACCACCTCATATTCAGCAGCGTAAGTGAGCTGCTACAAAGGTGGCCGAATACCCTTCGTAGAAATGGTGTGCTGGATCTTCCCCGATCCCATGATAGGCACATGCTAACTCCCCTCTCCTTCCGCTGCCAGGACACAATATGGTGCCCGCAACCATTCCCACAGGGACAATTTTATACCATGGACGCACCAACAACCAAGTCCCAGATGTGCCTGATTGGCTTGCTTTCGACTTTGAGCATTCCTACCTGTTCTGCCGTGGTCCATGCTATGTGATTTCGCTACAGACCAAACGCGACCTCCGTCTCGTGTACTTCGATGGCTCAAGCGCAGCAAAAATGCACGACGGACCCCTGGACACTCAGGACATCGTCGCCTGGGGCGAACTCCGCCCAGACAAGCTCCATTTAGAGCGGGAGCGCATCAAAACTTTGTGCGACTGGGGACGGCCATTTGGTCTAGACGGGTTCGTTCGAATGGAGTTTCATTTGTGCGTCTCCGCTGTCGTCCACTGCCAGTGCTCCGCTGCCGTTGGAGTCTAATCGTACTATCACAGCGAAGTGATGATCTGTGACATGACGGATGGCTTAGAAGTCATCACGCTCCTCGACCTGTTACCGAAAAATGAGACAGGACGCAACAGACGTCCCCCGAAGGACCATCCGGGTGACAATCCGCAACTCCCGCCGCTCCCGGTGCCACAGTTCCCGCCGTTGCCACCGTGGAGTGGGCCGCCACCGAACTGGCGCGGTTCGCTCCCCGGCGAAAGCACCGGTATGTTCGAGGCCAACCGTGCAGGAAGTTGGCACGATCGTGCGCCCGGGGAGACACGCGTTCACCTCGACCTCACCGGTCTCGTCACTTTCTACGACCCAACCCTGTCAAGTCTCGTCGAGGCGCGCCAAGGAAAGGATAGGTTGCACCACCGCTTGAAAGGGATCTCCACGACAGACAAGGAGCGCGCGCTTTCGGAGCTGCGAACGGTGCTGACGCGCAGGCGAGGCGGCGGAGTGGCGTTGACTGGCGAAGCATCACGCGGGTCGTAACGGAGCGCTACGCCGAGCGCCTCGACTATCTGCAGTTCCTGCTCTCACCAAACGCGAGGTTCGCAAAGCGGCCGAACAAGCGGCCAATGCGCGCGTTCAGGTGCTCACCATGCTCGTGCCATACATCACGACTGCGGACGTCCCAGAACGGCTGCCCGCATCTGCCAACACGAGCTGGGCCGCGCCGGTTGTGCGTCGCTGCGCGACGACGCAGACCTCGCGCGTCCCGCTGGGCATGCTCACGCCGCAGGAGACGCGTATCCACGCTGCAGTCGAGAACACGCTCCGCGAGATATGCCGGCGGTTGATGCTCGTGTGGATGGAATTCTTTGACGTCGAGGGGGCAGACGAGGTGGCGGCGAAGAGGGCGATCGAGGTGGGACGGAGGCACGTAAGCGAGCTGATGGGCTGGCTCGACTGGTCTGTGTGGGTCGAGTGCAAACCTGCATGCGGTCCTGGTGTACGTCGCTTCATGCTCTCTCGATTCCCGACCGACTGACAGACGGTTCTGCGGCGGACAGGAGACCTGCTACCTCCCATCTTGGCCGTTCTTGGAAGGAGATGATCCGTATGACATGACGCCGCGTTGCATATCGAGCAGTGATGCCGTTCGTCCGTGATACGCGCGTTACAGTACTGTAGTGTACCAGTTCCGATTCCAAACTCGCTTACTGACATTGATTGAAACCTTGGCTGTGCTCACCAAAAAAAACGGCATCGACGATTGAGCCGCCTTATATAGGAAGCCATCGGCAGAACGGAACTGAGCTTGGACCCAAGAATGTGGCCTTCGCTACTGTAAGGGAAGTACAGATAATTGGTGTGGGAAAGGCCTAGAAGAGGTACGGTCGAGCGTGGGAAATGTGAAGTGCATTCGCTTCGCAGGGTTGGTGCATCTAGATCTACCGCCCATCCACTCATGTGTGTCAATACTTTAACATAGTGCGGACGACGCAACTGGGCTGAAGCTACCGTCACTAATAGCTCAGCCTTTAGGTGTAGATGTCCAATCTGTATTGCGATCCCTATCGTGGTCTGGGTAGGCTCTAGAGTTTGTCAACGTAAGTGGTTCATTCGTGTAAACTCTCTTGTCCATCATGCACTAGCTCGGTCATAGATTTTGTCACCGTAGTGCACCCGGAGAACCAGCAGCAACCCAAAACTAGTCCTAAGATCGATCTCCCAACGCCCGAGGGGTCTGACCTTGACCCTGAGACCTTTCAAAAATTGGAAGCCGGTATTTGTCGGGGCCGTCACGGTGCAATACTGTAGTTCGGCCGAATGGAAGATTCGGACCCAATATCACAGCTCCAGATCGATCAACACCGTGATGTACGGACCGCCACTAGCCCGAGAAAGCGCCTCCTTTTCTCTCAATCGTGTCAGGTATGTGCAGACGAAATCAGAGTGCTCTTGTGCAGGACCATGTTTAAAGCAAGCTAGCTATGTCAATGTCCCTCAGGTCCTGCATCTGTAAAACCAACTGCCTTTTGAAGCGTTTAGGACGGTTCCCAAATGGTCCTAAATGCTTCCAAGCGCTTCTGAACACCTCCTATCTTGCAGATGTGATCATAGAAAAATGAAGATCACACCATCAGTGATGATGGCGCATATGTTACGTACTGGTTGTGATGAATCACAGCAATGCAACTCCCATCTTCCCTGGTCAGAAAGTCGATCTATCATGTCCGCATGTGCCCCTGGAGTCTGGACATAGAATGAAGGGGCTGTAGCGAGTAAGAAAGGACGGTTGACTAAGTCGCCATTGTGACTGCTCCCGATAACGATAACGCTCATCGCAACTCGGAGAAGACTCATCGAATATCTCGGTATGGGCCCCGACGAGCGACGAATTACTTTATATAACCCGTGGCTGCACCAACCCAGGGATAGACGCGTTCCAAGCCCACTGGCTTCCACGTACGCACGGAGAATCGGTTGTATTCCAGGGTAGCTCACAAATAACCATGTTCGCAGAAAGCCGAAATTTATCGGAATAGAAGGCAAGGAAGAGTCTATCAAATAAATTTGCGAATCCGTCGACTCTTCGTGTCAATTCAATGTGAGCCTCATAATGTGTGGCCGATGATAGCCTCCCAGTCGATCCTTCGATGCTCGACATCCTCGGTGGTATCATATTCGGCCGACGGGTGGCGAATAAATTGCAGAATTGGCATCCAACTTCCTGCGGAAGGATTGACGACGCCGATGATCATGATGTTGCTGAGCTGAACACCTCCGTCTCCAATCCGCCACAGCTGGCCGTCCGAAGAGGTATATCCGGGGTCCGGTCTGCACTCCTGTATAAAGTTGGGAGAGGGGAAAATAAGTCTCAGTACATGAACTCTTCGCAGCGGGCGTGAAAGGCCTGACCGTGAGAAAGGAACCCACTGATTCTCCGACACGGTGCGCGAAGGTGGCAACCGTTATACGGTCATCATGATGTAGAGGAGTGTCGTCACGGACGCGAACGAGACGCGCAAACCATTCGTACCCTGGCCACTTTATCAATCATCTAGTTCAGCCTTATTGCATCGGCTGTCATAAAATGCACTAACCGCGATGCAGATATGAGCTGTCGACCAAGCACCAAGTTGCGCATATTCCTGTGCGTTGCGGAGGGTCCCACATCGACCAGCTGCAGCTGCTTCAAGAGGAATGCCTAGTTTCCCATCCACATTTTCGAAGAAGATGGGAAACTGCAAGTCTGACAAGTCGGTGCGCCCTCTGACATCCGAAACTGTCAGCGGGACCGGCATGATTTGGGGTACCACGGGGCCCCCTGATGAGATTTTACGGTCAAGCACCCAAAAATGTCGGCCATTTTCGTCGGAGACGTGCGGTGGTATTTTGAGTGCAGCAGCGTAGTCGACGGCCAAGAATACGCCCTCTCTCGCTGGGAAGGACAAGGCCATCAGGGGAGGGACAGCGTTGGTCCCGAGCACGTTGCAAAAATATTGCGTTGCTTGTCGAATTTGGAGAGACCAGGCTATGTATCCATCGGTAAGGAGACACCTGCTCTCGCCTTTGGGGTTCATGACAGATGTGGAAGTTTGTTAGACGAGAGATGCAGGGCTATGGAGCTTATATACAGTATGACAGATGGAGTAATGATGGAGTTCCATCAGTGCGCTCTTGCGTTAACTCACTGCATTTCCCTGATAAAATATTTCGTTCATTTAAGAAGGGTGAGCTATGACGTGGGATATCCGTAAACCAAAGACATGTAGAACTGCTCTAAGCACCTCCTGTTTGCAGATGGAGATAGCGGGATGTTGAAAGAAGGTTATAACCTGAAAATTTAGAGCAGCGTGAAAGGCTTGTTGAAACGGAAAGGGCGGGCTCTCAGGCTGGACAGGAGACTATGACCATGACGGCGATCAGTGCCAGAGGCGCCTTATTTTTCCAACGACTGGCACCTGATGGTTGTCCTGACAGGAAGAAAAGGTAAACCAAGAGCCAAAAGATAAGAACAATAGGCTAGCATCATTTACCGTGATGGAGGCGCCCTGCACACTGACCCTCCTTGCATTAAACAGCCGCCTTTTGTCTACTACCTCGGTCCGAGCGCACGCGTTGAAATTTGCTCACTCCAACCCTAAAAAAATAACTGGAGACAAGATGAACCCTTGTAAGGTGGGAGCGCCCGCTGCGCTCGAAACGAGCACTTCTGGGCACCTGCCACACCTAAACTGAGCCTATCTAATCTGCTTGCACTGCTTCCTCCCCAACTCGTCCACGCGCCTATCGCCCCCTGCATGAAGCCCCATCCGGACTCATCCCTGTGCCGCCGATACCGAATCCCTTCCCCGACGATCCCCTTTGCACCTAGGTTCTCATTTCTATTGCTTTATTTTCAAGTCTCAATCTACTCTACCTTGCCTACCCGCTCTCCCTGCCTCATTACCGACTTTCCTCTTGTTCTGCATGCGTCCTAAACTTGTATATGACAGTACCCGCTCGTTCTGCTTCTCGGCATCTCCTTTCCCCTTTGTTACAGATGACTTACCTCGCCGTGTGTGCAGGGTCTCCTGCTGTCACCATCGTTTCACATCCCTGATCCTTACTGCTTTCTGATGACTGGTAGACTAACTTGTTCAGACTCGTGTAGACACTCGCGCTCTATATAAACCCCCCAAAAGGCCTCCTAGTGAGGTGAGCTCTCGCATTGGAGCCATTCCCCCATTCTTCTCCTTCACGCGTGCCGTGTGAAGTTCTCCCTAGTCTCCACAACTCGACTTTCGCCTTGCCTAGTTTCTGGACGTTGAACCGAGCCGCCACGCCGTCATACGTCTCAAAGTCTTCGCTTTGAGAAGTCGATCTTGTCTCCTTAAACCATCAGATAACAACCTTGTCGACGCGGCCGGTTCGCACTCACCTCAGCGGCTGTGACTTCATCCCTTGTTATCTAACCCTTGTTTCATCGAACTCACGTGGCGCGGGAACTCACGCGCTACACCCTGAATTCATATAGTGGCGTTTTTTCATCGATAGTAGGGTAGAACCCGAGTCGCACGCTGTCTTGACACCAGGGCGTGTGCAAAGGCACTGTTGATTGATACACGTGGTACGCTTCGGCGCATTAGGTGGGTTATTACTTCTTGCCGCCTAAGTACGTTGCTTGTCCAAAAGGAGGGTTCAGAGTCTGGGTATGTTGTGCACACGACGAAGACACAAACCAACAACTGTCTCATTCGGCCTGATCCAGAACAAGTGTCTTCAGGAATGCGGTGACGTCAGTAACAGAGATTATAGCCGAGGATGTATTGAACCGAACGTGATTACGACGCATCACAGTAGTCTTGTAGAAAGACGTAGATGTGCGGCCCGTGGATACAGAAGAAGCTCGGGTACGCCAGGCATACCTACTAGTCGGACAGCCACCACCGTCTCTTCATGATGTTCCTCCAATGGTGGTTATCGCAGGTTAAAGACAGGCCCATCGATGACGCACTTGAAGTTGTCCACGTGTCGGCGATGGGCCTATCGTCCTAGTACGCAACATGGGACAGGTACAGCATTCCAAGCAAATTGTCGATTGTCAATGAAGGCAGCCAAAAGCTAAGTGTCTCTTCCCAACCCAATCCTAATAGGAGAGATCACAGTAAAGTTTTCGAGGTCATTATCAGGCCGTTTTAGCTTTCGTTTTGAGTCTCAATTTGAGTCCGAGTTTTCGAAAATGGATTCAACTTTGATAGCGTTTATAGCGTTTTAAAAATTATTTTCAAACACGACGGCGGTATATGCTGCGGACTTTGAAACACGTCCTTACTGGTCAAACACGCATGGCAAAGACTGCGTCTTCCCAACCTACTGACGCGGAACTGGCTAAATCTCGGCTTCCTATTCCTTGTTCTGACCAGGCCAAAAGACTCGGAAATCCAGGGCACTCACAGGGCCGCCAACCCGGATTAAGAAAACAAAAACCCTGACGGGGATCATTGAAAAAAGGAAAAAAAAACTGCCGTAATAGTCGCGTATGTAGATCTATTGAATAGTCCTGAACTTGAGATTATCGTGGGCACACGCAGGTTAGATGGGAGGTCAAGGCGACGGTGATCTTACGTTCCTAATGGTATAGGTGTTATTATCTAATCTTATCTATGTACCCTTAGCGGATTTTTAACATTAGATTGCTATTCCTAACATTGGGATTACACCAATATATTTATTATAGGTGGGCGCAGGAGGACACACACTATCTCACCAACAAACTGCTCACCCTGATCGAAGACAACGTGTCGCGTTCGGCTTGGACAAAGGCGATGTAGGTCTGTTCCGACAGATGGGAAGAAATCTAAAGGCCACCGCGATCGCAATCAAACTCAGTAAGGACATGTTTCAAAGTCCGCGGCATATGCCGTCGTGCCGTTCGAAAACAGTTTCGTTGAATCCATTTTCGGGGACTCGGACTCAAAACGGGACTTTAGAAACGAAAGCCAAAACGACCTCAAAAACTTTACTGTGATCTCCCCTAATGTCATTTTGATGGCTGTGAGAAACTTACCTTATCATGACCTACAATGCTCGAGGTTTCCAGCAGTGTGTCGTTTCCCTGCAACCTCGATCGTTGCGTCAGTTACCTTTTCCACATCACACCGCGTTTGTCAGTTACCTACCAGTCGCAGTTGACCAACAGCAGCCAGCTCCTCGTGACAGACAAGGGCCTCCATTGGTCCCCATTCTCAATGAGATCCGCAGTGTATTATTACAGCCTCTAGATTCGGAATAATCCCCGACTGTTCTATGATGGGTGACCTTCTGTGTACGCAATCTGCTGAATTATGCCACCCAAGGTTCTTTTCATTTCCCGTAACGTAACGTCGGTGGTACAGCGCACGGCCTAATCTGCTGATCACAAAAAGTCTTGTTTACGTGCCCCCGTGCGCATGTAATCGAGCTTTCCCACACTATCCCACCCCACGGATCACGCCGTGCCCCCGCCCCGTCCTCTTAACGGAACGGGCGCGGTCTTCCAATCAATTTGTTCCTCCAGTTCCCTTCTCCATTTCTCACTGCCATACAGCTGTCAACATGAAGTGGCAGCTGCATCATATATTTCTGTGCCTCCTACTAGCAACAACAACTTTTGCGCTTCCATCTTATACTGCTGGTGACAGACTGCTTCAGGTCACTTTCCAAGCACAGGGCTTGTTGGATCAATCATTTTTAGAGTGGGAATTACCTCCGAACCCGAATTTCACCCACCACCTCATATTCAACAGCGTAAGTGGGCTGCTACAAAGGTGGCCGAATACCCTTCGTAGAAATGGTGTGCTGGATCTTCCCCGATCCAATGATAGGCGCATACTAACACCTCCACCCTCCCTTTTCATTGCCAGGACACAATATGGTGCCCGCAACCATTCCCACAGGGACAATTTTATACCATGGACGCGCCGACAATCAAGTCCCAGATGTGCCTGATTGGCTTGCTTTCGACTTTGAGCATTCCTACCTGTTCTGCCATGACCCATGCTATGTGATTTCACTACAGACCAGACGCGACCTCCGTCTCGTGTACTTCGATGGCTCAAGCGCAGCAAAAATGCCTGGCGGATCTCTAGACACTCAGGACATCGTCGCCTGGGGCGAACTCCGGCAAGACAAGCTCCTTTTAGAGCGGGAACGCATCAACACTTTATGCGACTGGGGCCGGCCATTTGGTCTAGACGGGTTCGTTCGAATGGAGTTTCATTTGTGCGTCTCCGCCGTCGTTTACTGCGCCGCCGCCGTTGGGGTCTAATCGTACTATCACAGCGAAGTGATGATCTGTGATATGACGGATGGTTTAGAGGTCATCACACTCCTCGACATGTTGCCGAAAAACGATACAGGACCCAGCAGACGTTCCCCGAAGGACCATCCGGGTGACAATCCGCGACTCCCGCCGCTCCCGTTACCGAAGTTCCCGCCATTTCCACCGCCGACTGGGCCGCCACCGAACTGGCGTGGTTCGCTCCCAGACGGCAGCGCCGATATGTTCGAGGCCATCCTTGCAGGAAGTTGGCACGATCGTGCGCCCGGGGAGACACGCGTTCACCTTGACCTCACCGGTCTCGTCACTTTCTACGACCCAACCCTGTCAAGTCTCGTCGAAGCACGCCTAGGAAAGGATAAAATGCACCACCGCTTAAAAGGGATCTCCACGACAGACAAGGAGCGCGTGATTTCGGAGCTGCGAACGGTGCTGACGCGCAAGCAAGGCGGCGGGAGTGGCGTTGACTGGCGAAGCATCACACGGGCCGTAACGGAGCGCTACGCCGAGCGCCTCGACTATCTGCAGTTCCTGCTCTCACCAAACGCGAGGTTCGCAAACGCCGCCGAACAAGCGGCCAATGCGCGCGTTCAGGTGCTCACCATGCTCGTGCCATACATCACGACTGCGGACGTCCCAGAACGGCTGCCCGCATCTGCCAACACGAGCTGGGCCGCGCCGGTTGTGCGTCGCTGCGCGACGACGCAGACGTCGCGTATCCCACTGGGCATGCTCACGCCGCAGGAGGCGCGTATCCATGCTGCAGTCGAGAACACGCTCCGCGAGATATGCCGGCGGTTGGTGCTCGTGTGGCTGGAATTCTTTGACGTCGAGGGGGCAGACGAGGCGACGGTGGAGAAAGCCATCGAGGTGGGACGGGGGCACGTAAGCGAGCTGATGGGCTGGCTCGACTGGTCTGTGTGGGTCGAGTGCAAACCTGGGTGCGGTCCTGGTGTACGTCGCTTGATACTCTCTCGATTCCCGACCGACTGACAGACAGTTCTGCGGCGGACAGGAGACCTGCTACCTCCCATCTTGGCCGTTCTTGGAAGGAGATGACCCGTATGACATGACGCCGCGTTGCATATCGAGTAAGGATGCTGTTCGTCCGTGATACGCTTATCCCACGTCGTGGTGGCGTTATCGTACCAGTTCCAATTCCAAACTCGCTTACTGACTGAATCCTTGGTTGTGCTCGCCAAATAAACGACATCGACGATTGAGTAGGAAGCCATTTGCATAAGTAGTCTCTTAATCCATACCCCTCGGTCACGGCTCCAGGGTATGGGTTATGAGAGAATATGGGCTTTGAGGATGTTACTAAAAATAGGTTTGGAGTGCCGTACTTGACGTGTGTCCCAGTGTATCAAGATTATATACGATTAAAGCAATCAGTGACACGCGTGATGGTCAATGACCGAGACCTCTCCAAACGCATCTGGCGTCCGAATGAGGTCAAAGTTGTCTCGAGCTCGCGTGCGAGTGGATCGTCAATATGTTCAATATACCTGTTGATGATAGATGCTACCTCAGGGTGGAACACCTCACGACGTGTTGGACAGTGTTCAAGCAGTGCATCATCCCCAACATCGTCATCCCCAGCATTGCAATCCAAGATTTCGATACACTGGGCCACTGTCACATCCGCTTTCTTGGTGAAACCTAGTGCAGGGCTTTCGTCCTTCTTATTGGGTTCTTCACGCGTGCGTTCTTGGCCTTTACTCAGTCAGTTCCAGCCATACACTGCGGAAATATTGGACACACGTTTTCGCTTTGCTCCATCACCTTGGTGAGATCACCTGCAGCCTCGCATAACTTCTTCACAACACCTTTTGTTCATCATCCAGTCTCTCAAAGGTCCTCCCACAGTCTGAGGCATTCTCCAGAGCCTCCGAGTCTAGGACCTGCTGCCTGTCCACTGAATTGGCACCGTGGTCAAGCCATCGCTCGTCTTGCGATGAAATTAACTTCTTCTCTGTCAGTCGAGCCTGAAGAATCTCCTTTGTCTTGACTCGTTTTTGAGGTCTTTCAACCCCTTTCTGAGGACCTCAAGTGGCTTTAATGCCATGGTGGTTTGTGCGGAAGTTGTGAAAAAGGAAAGGTTTATTTGGTGGTTTGTGACGTGGTTCATATTACGATGTAAAATGTACTAGTAAAAGTATGGGTTTTGGATCACGAAGGGTATGGGTTGCATGGGGTATTAGAGAGTACTAGTATGGGTTATCAGGGCTATGGGTTAAGAGGGCTTCGACTGCATCGCCGATGGGCCGTGTGTGCAAAGTATGCTCCGGACGGATCATTGGATCATTGGATGATGCTCGTGTAAGCACCCTCCTCTTGTTCGGTTCGGCAATCGGTTCGGCAACGCGCTACTCATGATGGCCAGCTCATTATCATGGCCATCTACATTACATCTTACTCTCGAGACGACAAATATTGTGCATATGATACACGTCTGATAGGTTCGGCTCCACAAGAGGGTCTGTAATATATCAGGCATTCAGGTTCATTTTCCGGTTCTACAGCCTCACCCCTCGATGAAACGGATAGGAGATTTCTCTGAGTAGGAGACACGCTAGGAAATATCGGATCTTACAACTTGAAGCCAGCCATCAACTTATCACAACCAAGCAGCGGCGCGTCAGGGACGAAGGGTGACGGCGCCGATTGCCCGGCTCTAAACCAGCGGGACAACCCCTCAAGCTTCACTAGTCACGTAGCCTGGGAAAGCGCCTCATCGTGTCACGTATGTGTAGACGGGATCAGAGTGCTCTTGTGCAGGGTCATGTTTAAGGTAAGCCAGCTATGTCACCAGGCATGCAATGTCCCTCAGGCTCAGGTCCTGCATCTGTAAAACTAATTGCCTTTTGAAGCGTTTAGGACGGTTCCCAAATGGTCCTAAAATTGAACGCTTCTAAACGCTTCTGAACACCTCCCATCTTGCAGATGTGACGATAGAAAAATGAAGAAAACTCAATCAATGATGATGGCGCATATCTTACGTAGTTGTGATGAATCACAACAATCCAACTTCCACTTCCCCTTATACAGGCCAGAATAGAAGTCGAAGTCGATCCGTCATCAGGATGTCCGCATGGGCCCCTCGACATAGAATGAAGGGGCTGTAGCGAGCAAGAACTTGAAAGGACGATTGACGAAGTCGCCAACATGGTCTCTTGATAGATATGCTCGCGATAACGACAACACACATCGCAACTCGGAGGACTCATCGAATATCTCGGTAATGGGCCCCGACGAGCGACGAATTACTCTATGTAATCGTGGCTGCACCAACCCAGGGATGGTCGCGTTCCAAGCGCTTCCACGTACACACGGAGAATCGGTTGTGTTCCAGGGTCCCTCACAAATAACCATGCTCGCGGAAAGTCGAAATTTATCGAATAGAACATTCTGGAGCGGTTGTGAGTGACGGCAACCTGAAGGCCGAGATATACTATCCCTAATTGTTATAGAATGAAGGCAAGAAAGAGTCTACCAGATGAATCTGTGAATCCGTCTACTCTTCGTGTCAGTCCTATGTAAGCCTCATAATCCGAGGCCGGTGATCGCCTCCCAGTTGATCCTTCGATTATTGACATCCGCGATGGTGTCATACTCGGCCGACGGGTGGCGAATAAATTGCAAAATTGGCATCCAACTTCCTGCGGAGGGATTGATGGCGCCAATGATCATGATGTTGTTGCCCTGAGCACCTCCGTCTCCAATCCGCCACAGCTGGCCGCCCGAAGACGTATATCTGGGATCCGGTCTGCACTCCTGTATAGAGTTAGGAGAGGTCAGTACATGAACTCTTCGAGCGGGCGTGAAAGGCCTGACCGTGAGAAAGGAATTCACTGATTCTCCGATACGATGCGCGAAGGTGGCAACCGTTATACGGACATCACGATGTGCATGAGTGTCGTCACGGACGCGAACGAGACGCGTAAACCATTCGTACCCTAGCCACTATATCAATCATCTAGTTCAGCCTCACGATCTTTTGCTGCATCGGCTGTCCACAAAATGCACTAACCGCGATGCAGATATGAGTTGTCGACCAAGCACCAAGCTGCGCATATTCCTGTGCGTTGCGGAGGGTCCCACATCGACCAGCTGCAGCTGCTTCAAGAGGAATGCCTAGTTTCCCGTCCACATTTTCGAAGAAAATGGGAAACTGCAAGTCTGGCAAGTCGGTGCGCCCTCTCAGGCTGACATCCGAAACTGCCAGCGGGGCCGGCATCATCTGGGGTACCACGGGGCCCCCTGAGGAGATTTTACGGTCAAGCACCCAAAAATGTCGGCCAGTTTCGTCGAAGATGTGCGGTGGGATTTGGGGCGCAACAGCGCAGTCGACGGCCAAGAATACGCTCTCTCTCCCTGGGAAGGACAGGGCCTTCAGGGGAGGGACAGCATTGGTCCTGAGCACCTTGCAAAAATATTGTGTTGCTGGTTGACTTTGGAAAGACCAGGCTATGTATCCATCGGTGAGGAGAAACCTGCTCTCGTCTTGGGGATTCATGCCAGATGTGGAAAGTTGTTGAGCGAGAGATGCGAGGCTATGGAGTATATATACAGTACGACACCAGACGGAGTAATGGCGGAGCTCCATCAGCGCGCTCTTGCGTCGACTCTTGCACCATGATCCCCCAAAAGAGCTGAGCTGTGAGTCAGACATCTGTAAACCAAACGCGCGTTCAGAACCGTTCTAAACACCTCCTGTTCTGTAGATGGAGATAACGGGGTGTTGAAAGAAGGTCATAACCTGAAAATTAAACGCACTGTGAAAGGCTCATTGAAACGGAAAGGGCGGGCTCTCAGGCTGGACTGGAGACTATGACCATGACGGTGATCGGTGCCGGAGGCGCCTTAGTTTTCCGACGACATGCGCTTGATGGTTGCCCTTGATAGGCAGAGAAGGTAATAAGTACAACGGGCTAGCCCCATTTACGGAGGCGCCCTGCACACTGACTCTCCTGATATTAAACAGCCGGAGAGGAGATGGGTTATTGGTAACCCGCCTTGGTCTACTACCTCCGAGCGCACGGGTTGAAATTTGCTCACTCCGGGCCAACTTGGACCCTAAAAAGAATTGGAGACAAGATGAACCTGAATTCATAAAGTGGCGTTTCAAAGGTTCTTCATCGATAGTAAGGTAGAACCCGAGTCCCATGCTGTCCCGACACCAGGGTGTGCGCAAACCCACTATTGATCGATACACGAGGTACGCTTCGGCGCATTAGGGTGTGCTCGCTACCTAAGTACGTCGTCCAAAAGGAAGGCTCAGAGTCTGGGTATGGTGTGCACACGACGAAGACACAAACCAACACATTGTCCAGAACAAGTGTCTTCTGGAATGCGATGACGTCAGTAGCAGAGATTAACCCAGGAGATCCGTAACGGACCAATCCACAGTTCACGGTTTGAGGCGTTCGGTAGCTCCGGTTTCGAAACCGGCGCCTGCCAAATCGAACGTCCCGATTTCGATTTGCCGAATTCGGACGTCGATTTGGCAGGCTCGGTTTCGAACGGAGCTACCGAACGGACCCTAAACACCGATCTCACGCGCCGTGCTCTGAGTGCACTCTCGAACGAACAGATCCCTGCACGCTAAAGATTATGTGCGGCCTAAGGTGTTTGCCTACCTCCACACAGCAATCAAAAATCCCTATTTGTACGTCATATGGATACCCCGACCAGTTGATCGTGACCGCCAAATGCCACCCTCTCCAAAGCTCGCATTCAGGGTGAAATGTACGATCTTACACGGCACTAGCTGCTTTCGGTGCGATGTGTCACGGTTACACACAACATGTTGGTGCCAGTGAGCTGTGATTATGCTTCAAGTTCTGGACCATGACTCGGGTCAATAACCGACGTGAGACTCGGCCTTGCCTCCGCTGGAGCAAGCTGCGGACTAGTAGAGAGATAGAAGGAGTAGGTTCTTCTACTACCGCGGCACAAAGTCAGATCTAGCTAGAGGCAAGCCATCCTGACGAACTTCGGGAGTCCAATGTCTAACCCCGAATCCGACGTGTCAGTGGCGTTCTCTGAAATTCTCCGATGGTCCGACCGTGACCTCTACGCGCAGCCGTGCATGTCCAAGATCTGTATATGTATGGGTACATGCAACACTTGCTGGCGGCGTCCAGCTTGATGAACTGGTCCATAGCAGATCGACCATCGCTACGTTACCGACCCGTGTCACGGCAAATTGTATGATACTGTACTGTAGCTTTCGGGGGCCGCCAGGATCCTCCTTCCTGAATGCCGTTTACCATCTGCCGCCGGCCTTCAAGGTCTTACTAGCGCGTAGCGGCTCGAAGAGGTTAACTTACAATACACCGTGCCGAACCCGAACCACTGGCAGGGGTAAACTTGCCTCAGTAGCGCAGGGGATCACTATACTGCAGTAGTATACTGGTACTGCACAATACCTGCTGCCTTCCCGTTTTCCATGGTTATCCATCCGCAATCTTCTCTTCCTCGTCTGACACTTGCGGACGCGCGAAGCTGTATTGAAGCGCGTTGCTCAACTGTCCGCTTTACGGACATATCCGAAAAATGTCGGGCTTGGAATGGGTGTACCTAGTATTGAATGGCATTCTCATTGTGCCGCCGATTATACAAGGTGTGAGATGTCTTGGAACTTTTGATTGGCTTGAGGTTGGATTGGATTATACCGTACTGGATGTGGAGATGCAAGCAAAATACAGTAATGCCATTTTTATGGGTGTGAGAAACTTAACCTTATTATGACTTACAATGCCCAAAAATGGTTCGGGAAGTTTCAGTGGCCTGTCGTTTCTGGTCCTGCAACTCCCTCGATCGTTGCGTCTGCATCTGTTTCAGTCCATTTCGTTCGCACGGGCCCGGGATCGACCATCTCGACTCACTTCGGGACACTCTTGAGACATTGACGGAATTTTCCCTTTTCCACATCGCACCGCCTACCAGTCGCAGTCGACCAACAGCAGCCAGCTCTTCGTGACAGACAAAGGCCCCCATTGGTCTCCATTCTCAATAAGATCCGCAGTGTATTATTACAGCTTCCGGACTGTTCTATGATGATGGGTGACCTTCTGTGCACGCAATCTGCTGAATTATGCGTCATCATGCGCGCGCGCCCAAGGTTCTTTTCATTTCCCGTAACGTAACGTCGGTGGTACAGCGCACTGGCCTAATCTGCTGATCACAAAAAAAGTCTCGTTTACGTGCTTCCGTGCATGTAATCGAGCTTTCCCACACTATCCCGGCCTGCGGATCATACCGCCGCAGGGCACTTCCGCGTCCCCGCCCCACCCTCTTAACGGAATGGGCGCGGTCTTCCAATGATTTGTTCCCCCAGTTCCCTTCTCCATTTCTTACTGCCATACTGTATCCCGACGTCATGCACACGGATATCCCAGAGTCAACCCCTGCATCCTGTACCGCGACGCAGAGGCGGTCCTGGAGGCGCACCGTTGCCGACGCTCTTGCTCTCGCACGATCGGCTGTCGAGCTCGACGCGAGGAAAACTGATCCGCTGGGAGCCTTGGCCGCATATGCGAAGAGCATGCGCCATATCCGCCGCATCATAGTTCGTTTGGAGCGCTACGGTGCGCACGCCGAGGCACGCCAACTAGCTGCTATCGTACGTCCCCCTTTTTCTTTACCGCGCTGCGCCATCTCCGTATGTTGAATGCACGTGTCTCTCATGACCCCAGAGCGATGGGTACGTCGAACGGATGCGTATGCTGTACGCGGAGTGTGCGGTTCCCCCTCCACCATACGAGGACTCGCTCTCCGAGTCTGGCGAAAGACCGTCACTACCGGGGTCAGTGCTCCCGCTGCCAACCCACGGGCCGCCCGCGTACGATGGACTTAACTACGGGCCACAAGTGAAGACACCCTCACACAGATGACCTTATGCAGGATACGACGAGGGTGGTCATTGACGACATACGAGCTTGGCACGTGGCATTGTATGTCTCCATGTTCTCCTTTGTGGAAGATGCGAAAATCACCGTTCATATTCAGATACCCCAAAATTATTGCCGTTTGCAGAAAAGCTGGCGGTGGCACAAATATTGATAATTTTGACACATTTTTTTGTGCAGGCTGTAACTCACAAACTACTGGACGAAACCACTAACATGTATAGAGTTTTTTGATCCTCTGATTTGGGGCTAGACAGCCCCATTGTCCATTTTGAGATTGGTTGAGAAATAAATGAATTAAAGCCAGATTGGCTCGAAAACACATTGGCAGGCTGTAGCACCACAACACAAACATAATTCTGGGTTCTAAAAGCTGTCACATACTTGGGTACATGCTATGCAGTGAGCCCCAGCAAAATAGAAGTGGTCTAACCACTGGAATTGGGTCATTATCAATAAGGAAATAGACAGGTTTTGACCCTGTGTGAGTCATGAGTATGGGTAGATACTGGCATGCATATGGGTACTGAAACACATTCGGATTCCCATTCGCTTTCAAACAAGCCTAAGAACAGTCAAAACGGTTGAGAAATGATGGAGATATGGTCAAATTGATTATATTCACTGTTTTCATCATATCTCAGTCAAAACTCAACCAATTTAGCTGTTCTTAGGCTTGTTTGAAAGCGAATGGGAATCCGAATGTGTTTCAGTACCCATATGCATGCCAGTATCTACCCATACTCATGACTCACACAGGGTCAAAACCTGTCTATTTCCTTATTGATAATGACCCAATTCCAGTGGTTAGACCACTTCTATTTTGCTGGGGCTCACTGCATAGCATGTACCCAAGTATGTGACAGCTTTTAGAACCCAGAATTATGTTTGTGTTGTGGTGCTACAGCCTGCCAATGTGTTTTCGAGCCAATCTGGCTTTAATTCATTTATTTCTCAACCAATCTCAAAATGGACAATGGGGCTGTCTAGCCCCAAATCAGAGGATCAAAAAACTCTATACATGTTAGTGGTTTCGTCCAGTAGTTTGTGAGTTACAGCCTGCACAAAAAAATGTGTCAAAATTATCAATATTTGTGCCACCGCCAGCTTTTCTGCAAACGGCAATAATATTTTATTCATTCGTTAATAGACAAAGAGAACATTATATAACGAACCATCACACTCATTCTCGCTAGCTATACTGGTTCTACCTTACTGCTCCAAATCTGTGGAACCTTCTACGGTCGTTACTGGTAGGGTTCTGTGAAGCACGGTTCTTGTATCGTATCGAGTGACATCCTCTGGTAGCACGTCCAAAACGAGACAAAACAAGTACCCACAGAAGGGCACGAATACCCGTTCGTAAACTTCGTATGTCTCGGTCATCGGTCGACCCTCTAGCGAAGTCCGCCTGGCGGCCTTCTCTGGATTTGACATGAATGTATAAAGTACTTCTTTAACAAGTAAGTCCTCGAAAACCAGCCTTGTCACAATCTTACCGATCACCGATCACCGAGGCTTTGCTGTGTTCGATGGATCTTCCCTAAAAGCAAGTGGCTGGCGCCAACTCCCTGGCGTATAATGGGTGTCCACAGTACAGTACAGTACAATGGGCCAATGAAGTTACTACTGTAATTTATAACGGTCACGGTACAGCCTGAGGTTGCCACTGTGATGCTTTTCCAGTTTCACCGTCGGCATCGGTCCATCAGCAAATTGTACATAAACTTTCCACTTTTTTGACTTATTTGGGGAGTTGCAAGTAAATAAGCAAAAAAGCGAAAAAGTTCACATTTACCCATGTTGGTAGATGGCCTTAAGTTAAAAAGTGGAAAAAGTGAAAACAAGGTCAAAAAGCTACAATAAGTTACAGTAATGTTGTACCAGGTCCAGCTCCAAGCCGTGTCCAAAAAAACCCACCCATCACCTGTGCTGGTTGTAATGACTGGCTGTTCCGAATCAGGATCAGCAATGTGGCCAAGTAGACTGCCTCAGTGTATGTCCCAGGTGGTGGTGGACACCCATGGACGTTGATACGCAAAGCTTATTCGGAATTTATTAGCGACCACATAATCCGGAGCTTACCTGGAATTTGCGTACGTCCGCGCCAGAGTAGGCGAATATTAACCAGACATCGATAAAGAGCCCGATCGCCGCGGCCACGCTCGAGATGATCAGGGAGCGCTTGGCGACACTGTCAACGTTGAAGAGATTTCCGGGTGAGAAGCCGAACACGCTCGTGTCGACGCTGTGGAGTATTATCAGCCCAGGCAGCCAAACAAGCAACTTGACAGAGATATCTACGCGGTGACGGAGAGAAGCTGGGATGGAAAGTAAGCCGAGACCTCTCGCAGGGACAATGAAAGCCATGCTTACTGATGCACCAGTATAATACCACTCGGATATTAGTCTAGCAAGGATGCGGTCAAAGTCTGAATCGACTTGGGCCTCGCGTAATTCACGGTGGCATGTCAACGTGTCGAATGCACTCGATGCGAATGATGCGAATGATGCGACGGAAATGTTGTCAGTGATGATGAGAAGAATGAGTATCCTCTCACCTGATCAAAGTTGATTTTTATGCTACCTATATTCATTACGCCGACTGGGACCATGCCAAAAAGCCGTACTGCCATCGCCTGAGCAGCACGACATGCTCATTCAATATGAACAGATTCTTGACTCTTGAGGCGTTTGGTGAAACTCAGCTGAAAGTAGCTCACCTGTCAGATGGAGCCCATTCACGTTCGCAAACTCATGGTCATCCATGATTGCCATCTCGCGCACAGGGAACGGCACCATCGTCGTCGCCGTCGTGAAGTTCAGCTTGTCCATTGAGTTTTGGGCCACTCAACGCCAGGTAGTGCATCAATCGAATTGGTGATTTCTGCACCATATAAGCCATCGATTTTTCAGTATGAGAAATGGGCTTACTCACGGGTGATCTCTAGTTGGATCGATCCTGAAAATGCTGTAATGTCAGCTGTATTTGAGGGAAATTGATGAGTCGATGCGTGAGGTGGCGGACGCTAGAGTTGCCGTTGCCAAACACTGTGCGACGGGCGCTCGGTCTGCTCCTCAGACTTACCTTCATACGTGACCACAACTCGAGTGACCCTGTCACTTCCTTCTCATCCCACTGATACAAAAAACGACATGCTTATCGAGAACTTGTTGGAAATCGTTCGTGGTGCTTTGGCCTTGGCCAGACAGCACATCATGGGGCTTGTTGAACCATGGGATTCATTTGATGGGCCAATTCGTGTTTTCCATTCAGCGAAGGTCGAATATTATGCGCCTAGTGATTCATGTGGGATGGGTGGGATGCATCGGGAGGTTATCCATGCAAACCCCAATTATGGGGGTTCATGTCGCTTTGACACCGTTTTTGTCTCTGTTGGTGATGAGGCAGAGGCTATGAATGGGCTCCTGGTTGCCCGGGTATGGCTTCTCTTTTCGTACTTTGATCCTTATCACAGCAAGGATGTCCCCTGCGCCCTTGTCACCTGGTTTATCCATCCCAGTGACAATCCTGAACGTGACAAGGATACAGGGATGTGGAAGCTGCAACGTGAGCAAGACGTAGATGGTGAGCAGCCTGTTGGCCCTGTCCAGGTGATCCACCTTGATACCATCCTTCGTGGCGCACACCTTCTACCCTGCTATGGTAGTGGTTTTCTTCCAGTGGAATTGAAGCACACTGATAGTCTTGATGCTTGGGATTGTTATTTTGTTAACCACTTTATTGACCAGCACGCTCATGAGCTCCTATCATAGTCTTCGCAATTTACGTTACTTGTTTTCTATATCTATACTTTCCCGGGCCGCCGGCCTGGCTAAAGCCGCAGCTTTTGAACCACATTTCATGGGATGGACCGGACGGTGCACCACACGCTTTTCTTTTGTTTTCCCTGTCTCTCTGCTGTGCTGGGCCTTTTGCTATTGTGCGACAACAGGTTGAACAGGGTTGTGTACGGAGATGCCATGCAGCTGGCAGTGCCAAGTGGCAGGCAGTGGAGGAGTCACAGATGATGAGCATGCAGCACCGCCGCCCCAAAGGCCAAGTATGCACATTCTTCTCCTGTTCCCACACCTCATCTCTCTGCTGCTCCCACTGAGCTGTTTTCTATTATGTCTAAAAAACAACAGAGACCATCCCATTCACGAAAAAGCCCAATGGAAGAAGGAAAACACAACATTACAGCATTTTTTAAAACATACATCAGGACAGCGAATCGGTTTCTTCACTGGCAGTCAGTGGCAGAAGTGAGTGATACCGAGTAGTCTTTGTCATATCGCATCACCATTGATCGTCCCCTCTCCCTCCGAGTTCCAAGCCTCAGCTCCAAGTCTCCGAGTGAGCGTTACCCATTTGCAAAATAGTCCCTCTGTCCACACCCCACGGCCAGCTTCATCCTCCACTCCCACTTTGAACGTAAGCTTTTTTGGGTTCTTCCGATCCATCCTTCTATCGTTCCTTCTTCTCCGGTCGGTCCGTGTGCCCTCCCTGCTGTCGAACTGTCAGCCACTCCTATTCCCATTCCCATCCTATTTCATTCTCTCAAAGACATATTCCACCTTAATGTCCTTTTTAAAAACCTTACCATCTATATGCTAATACATCCCCCCTCCCAAATTAGGCCCTCCCCTTTCCCCCTACATGAGGTCCAACTTCTTTCTGCCTATTCATAGGTATCATACCATTTCATCCACCTCCCACCCCGCACGTGCTCAACGTCCCTCCCTCTCCCTCACGCACCAGGCACTTTGGGAGGCACGTCCCAGGACGTGGGAATGCCCACGCGTAGGTAGTGACTCGAGGATGAGGGAGACGAGACCCTGAAGCATGCCAGGGTCCTTGCAGATGAACTAAGATCTGCATTTGTGCAGCCCGCGTTGCTCGCTGGAGCCAAACTGAAGGATTATCAACTTCAGGGGGTTGTGTAGATGATCAGTACATTGGGGATTTTGGGTGAGTGATGTTTTTTGGGGGGTGCGTCATTAGCATATCTTGCTGAGTTGATTCTGCCTAGCGGACGAAATGGATTAGGGGAAGGTGAGTTTCAATGACGCCGCGACTAGCGAGTGCTTTGAATCTCTCGGGTTGATACTTCGTTCTGCAGATCATTCAGATCAACGTCACACTCCTGCTGACTAACTATCAACCCGCTGGATTATGAGGGGTCCGCACAGTGGTCACAGAGGGTGTGCACATCTTTGCAACTGCTGGGAACAATCGTGCGTGAATTTTTTTCTTCTGCCCATTGGTGTCAAAATAGGACTGACGGTAGTGCTTAAATTGGGCAGTCTCTCCTTCTCCCACCAGATCCGGACCCGTCACGAGGAAGGCACTAGCGAAGCTGAGAGCCAAGGAAAAGGCCAAGCAGGGCGAAAGCTGCTGCATCTGAGGCATGGTGCTTGAAATACATAGCAGAACGATGCGCAAACAAGACGTGCTTTGCGTGTCGTGAGGTTCGACACACTGCGATGGATTGTCTATCTCCATGACTTAATGTGGATGGGGCCGACGATGGGGGCATCAAAGCTATCATCAGTATCTGCTACTGGTGTGCCCCCCGCCCTCCCCCTCTTTTTTCACATGAGCGCTGCTGACTTGGATACGGGTGCTGGGATGCTGAATGCTGGTGACAGGTGTGGCTCCCAAAAAGACCACCTTGCGCGATGTCGACAGCCAGCTCAGCTAGCCCTTTATCCTTTGCGTCATTTTTTGTGTTTGGCAACTGCCTCGGTGCGTCCGATGATGACACCCACCCTGCCCCGTTCTTAACGTTGAACTGTTTCCCAAGGTGTATCATCTCCGATTACACAACGCACCCCCTTTCATCCACCCTACGCTTCTACTTCCGCTTTTGTTGCTAATGATATCTGGGAGGTCTCGGTGAGTATGTGCAACCCCCAATCAATCTGTCTAGTTCAGGCACCATGCCGCTGGCCACGGGCCAAAGGTCTCGAAGACCAAAGACCATTTGGATGTGGTACTTCCAAAATGTGAAGTTACTCCCATCGTCATCAAGGAAAGGGATTTCGTAGCGAGATGGGTGCCCTGTAGAGCGAGTGGGGCTTACTGCCATGGCTCCTGTTGGGGGAGTGTCTCTGCCTTGTGATGGGATGTGGTGCTCGAGGTGCTCATGTTGGGTAATGGGTAACTATGTGGTCGTGAGGAAGCGTTGTAGATAGTTGAGACATGTGTTATCATATCAGGACAATTGGGTCATCGATCTCAACAGTATCTTCATTTGTGGAAAATGCCTGCATGCTACTTTCCAACTTTCGGCTTTTTTTGACTTTCCGCAACTTTTTTTCACTTAATTACTTGTAGGAAACACGACCTAGCAAACTTTTGGCTGAACGTAGGTTACTTGTCAACTTATGGGCTTTCGTTACTTTTTCAACTCGTATGAGCTCGTACGAGCTCGTACGAGCTCGCTCAAGTCAAAAAAAGTTCCATGCAGGTTTGCTGATGTCGTGTTGCCACGCTGAGGGTAGTCAGTAATTAGTAACTAGCAACCGCTGGCAATTGCCTCGGCGTGATGCACTATTCGAGACAGTCGGTTCATGTCAGAGAGATAACAAGCACTCTATAGTATCCCAAATACCATGCCTGATCAGTAGTGACACCAACTCGGATGCCGCAGGCCATAGAGACTCCAGCACCGTATGTCCTCAACCACATCCGACAGATTCCCCCTGTACTTGACGGCGACGGACGAGACGTCTAGGACGACCCACGAGCACCTGTATCAATAGTGATTCCGAACACCGCTAGGCACGTCGCGTTCACTTCAACTTTTTTAACAAAATGGGGCAATATGAAATCTCGGGTGTCCTATAATAGTTGGGGCGCTCAAACAAGTTTTCACCAAACCCACCCCCAACACCGCCCTTTCACCACCGTCCCTCCACTACACTTGCCCTTGCAGAGTCTAGCTGTCTTGCACGCACCCGCCGAGCAGATGTCCACACCACCACCACCATACTCGTTACAGCCGCTACCGGTGTACATTCACCAGTACAAATCCCGTTCACGCTCGCCCCCGTCTTCACGAGAGATGTTGGCCCAAGCGCTGAAGCGGGCACAGCACGCAGTCCACCTCGACACGGCTAAGTCAGACCTGCCCGCCACCATCGCCGCCTACGATGAGGCGATCGCGCTCTTACAACGCGTTGTTGCGCGCCGCGCGCGAAAATCGGGGACGGAGGCCGAGGTTGAGCGCGTGACGGACATAGTGAGTCCCCGCCGGGCCACACATTCGCTTCCCCGCGAGAGAAGCCGTTGCTCACTCATTCTTCTTTTGTTGGTGCCGCGCGTTTACCCTTCTTTTTGTTTCTTTTTATTTTGGGATATTCGCGCGTGCTGTCTTTTGTGGTTTTTGTTTTGTAGCATGACAGATACTTGGGCCGTGTACGTGAGCTCTGTCTCGCTCACCGCATCCCCCTCCCACATCACGTAGCCCCCGCGGTCGCCGAGACATCCCCGACGTCATTACCTCACGCTCATCCTCTTCGGAAGTCTTCTTCGGATCTCCCGCCCCTCCCTCCGCGCACCGCCTTACGAGCGCAGCTCAGACTCGACCCTCAGTTGATAGAGGACCACGAAACGGAATGGGATGCGATACTCGTGTCATCGTCATACTCATCTTCCTCGCCCTCATCGTCATCGTCGTCGTCGTCTTCTCTAACGTCAACGACGATCTCGCCATCCACCCCCATCGATGATTCACACGACGGCTACCAGTGGATGGTGACTGCAGCGTGCGACGCGGAGGTCGAGGAGTGGGCACAGTACCTGGACGAAGGAGGGGAGAAGAACGTCCGAACGTTGGTAGCCACGGCTACGTCGTCTGCACCTGGGAGCGTCACTGTGGCAAACAGGGAATCCTCATACTATTAGTGTTGTCCCCGCAGTACTTCGTTGTCGGTCGTAGCCAGGCGGATGGGATGCGATACTCCACTGCGTTGGAGCCCCGCACAAATGGGGAGGTATCGCGCTCTGTTTCGGGGGAACCCCATGGGAAATTGGAGTCGTAGGTTCCCATGGTTTCTTCGTTTCGTTACGATGCTGTCAAGCCGATGTTTGGTCTTATGCTTGCTGTAGCCCACGTCATAGACCATTAGTTGAGACCTCATCTATGCAATGACGTCCATTTGGAATTATTATACCCTAATATATTATATCCACACTGGGCGTGCTTCGAGACAGGAAGGAATCCTCCGGTTGTCGAGGGGGGACGGAAGAATGTCCGACTTGGGCAGACAGGGATGTGCGAACAACTACAGCTGGAACTCGAACTTGAAGCGCGTTGTACTGTACATAACTCATACAGTACAGTACAGTACTGTACTCATCATCTCTGCGATGGCGGCATCGCCGTCATGCCGAGTCTTAATGAATGACTCTTGAGCGATCGCCGATCCAATGATATGCGCTCAACCATGTGGTCCCGTCGGGAACGTGGTGAGCGTGAGATTCGGGTCCTGTTCGCTTTCCGTTTACTGTACCTCCGCTCTGTCACCATAGGAGCAGACTGAGCACCTGATAAGTGAACCCGTAATTCCCCTGCATGATAAGTTTCTGAGTTACTCAACTTTTTTACATGATGGCTCGTGATATCTTCACACACCCAGAGAAACAGGCACTCGAAAATCTCGTAGTTACAGATGCCATGCTTCCCATCCTCCTCACCCGCTATTTGAATGGTCGAGAGCATGTTCCGAAACGACTGCTGTATGCACCAAATCCTGCCCAAGAACGCGGCGACGCGAAGTTGACGCGACCAACAGCCCCACAGCGGAGAATTAAAAATGTGTATTATAATATATATAAACCATCAAAAGCGTGAGCGAAGCGAATGGCGCCCAGGACCCTATTGTCTGTGCAATCAATTTATGTTTATGATTGACCCTGAGACGTCGCGGTTGCGGATGGCATTATCACCATGGTGTCACTTGCCGGTCCGATGAACTGAGCATAGGCCCGAACGGTTGACTGAAACTACAGTACTGTGGTGAGTTAGCCATTGATCACGGAGGTAAAGCATAGAGACATTCAAGGCACGCAACTCACATGACGAGGGCCCGGCCGGGCCGTCGCGCTCGGAACTTTTTCGGTGAATATGCGCTGAATTTGCCTGCGGTTTATTAGGTCAGCCTGAAGGTACACCCGCCAGAGTTTGCCCAAGTCCAAGTGCTTCGATGGGCTGGAGGTGCCGTGTATGCGCTAGTACCGCAGGACTACCTGAAGAGAACAGGGGGGGCCTCGCTAGCACCGGTGGCATACAGTTATCGGTACCCTTGGCGGGCCTGAGAAATCAGCGTACGGCCACCAGGACGTGCTGAGGATGCCCATATCTCCCTCACCCTCGTCCTTTCCTTGCTCACTCTCCTTTCGTTGCCACCATTGGCCAGACCAGTTCGCGGCTGCCTGATGAATGAGCTCGGCCGCAGTGCTATCTGTATGCTGCCATATGCGAAGACTCGTCAAGTTAAAGAGTGTCCATTCGGTCCTTCTCTTTTGATTGTCGCTTATCTGATCTTGGGGTTCCTTCAGACCACGTCAGAATCTGCTCTCCGAAGCCAAGCCGTCATGTTCGCCGGATTCAGTGCAATTGTCTTTGCTCGCAAGAATGATGTTCCGAAGTTGATTCCCACGAATGGCGCCCATGGAATTGTTGAGCGTGAGACAGACGGAATTTGTCTGTATCCTAGCGGCACGTGTTGATCGAATACAATGGATACGACGCCAGCTGAGTAACTTACCTGACTTGCGTGCCTGGTGGCGTTCGTTGCTCCTTTGCCTACACCGGACTTCTGAAGTTGTTTAACGTATGACTTCTCTCACGGTGCTTGTATCAATCACTCTATTGTCTCTGGTCAGTGCCTCGTCGCTCTGGCTATTGTAGAGCTGCAGCATAACGATCTGATGATGTGCTTCCCTATTGGTTCAATTGTCTCCGGGTCTTGATTTACTTCCACGCCATCGTCGAACCCGCACGTATGAAGGAGAGTGCGGGCTTCTCTCTGTCAGACAGCTTCTTGTCATCTCTCAACTCCAGCGACAAGTCCAACCCAGAGTCCTTTAAAGCCTTGCGCAGCTGCTACACAACTCGCAATCCTACCGAATGAAGCTCATCCATGTAACTCTCCGCTTCGCTCGTCTCCACTGTCTCCCACCTCCCTGAGTCCAAGCCTGCACCCGCCCCCCGACCCCCACCGACGCAGACGGTGACAGTTCATCCGGTGGCTACGGTCGCTCCATGTCACGTCGACGTCTCGAAATGCTCGCCACGCCACTACCACCCTGACGATTAGTACGTTTACCCTCGTGCTTCTTGGTCAGGAGCTTTGTATTTCGATAACATTGCGTCAGAACTCATGATATCCTCGCTATAGCATGCCCCAACTTTTCGTTCACCTGGTATTCCCGCTTTCCGCCCTGGGCACAGAGGTCGATCAATGGCCAACACGTTCATTTGTTTTGTATCCTGCGTTTTTACCTTTCCTTCGCCCGTGCCTGTACCACCACCTGTACCCCATGTAATTCTTTTCTTGTCCCCCTTTTTCCCCAGAAGGGATGAAAGTCGTGCCTGTTGTCCGGCAACGTGTAGTGGTAGACAATTCGACTTGATGTAGCACAACACCAGTGGGCCAGTGGTTCATTTCCACTTCGCAGACGCATGCCGACGTGAGTGCTACTGTCAAGAAGGTTCGAACACGGACCATCAGCTCCGACGTAGGGCTTTAGCGTGGGCGCGGAAACGAGGGACCTAATCTATCACCCCGCCGACTCGGATGCCCAGGGTCGCAGAAGTTGAAAGCGCGGAAGAAAGGCTATAGGTCATGAATGCTTGGACCGCAGGAATCCAGTCCAATGGTGAAGGTCGACGCTCAGAGTCGGATGACGGAAGCAACGCCAGCATGGGTCCACTGCACTCCACGGTTCCAAAAGGGGCAGCCGGATCATGATTGAGATGGATTGGTTGGTCAACTGAGCGGGGTGGAACACGGAGAAATCACCGCGGCAATGTTGGCATGTTGAAGCAGCGCATTGCTAATACCGTGCGTGACCAGAAAACCGGTCGCGGGTTTTCAATGATGGCTGCGCAACATCCGCACAAGTGACAAATCAACATTTCTCATTGGAACTGTACTGTACATCCTACGGTATGGCTGTACGTAGCGTATATCATCCAATTCAAGATGGTCCGGTGCTGCAGAATGAATACCCCGATCCACGATCATAGCTGACGGATTGTGCCGAATCGGTAGGGGTTTGAGGCTGAGTGAACTACGATGAAGTCAAAACGATAGACTCTGGCAATAATCCACTTTTTTTGGGCTTTGAGCACGGTGTTGGGGCGGGAAATTGTCGTCATACCGATCATAGTCGATAAATTTCTTGGTGAAAAGACTTTCACCTTCGAAACTATTAGACCTTATCAGGTCCGGGGCCCAAAGTTACGAATGGATAGCGGTGTCGACTGCAGCCGCCTTCTGGCCACAAGCCCTCTGATGGTTCATGACGGTGCAATTGCGTCCTCTTTTCACATGTGCGAACTCGTTGCCGCAAAGCGCGTCAAGCCGTAACCCCTCAATACGGTAAGAAGAGACCGGGGATTGGCAGGGGCGCTGGCAGCAAACAGCATTCTGGGGCGTACGAAATGTAGGAGAATGTTCCTCGGCGGCAGACATCGGACGTACTGGCTGGTCGTGCGATTGACGCGCAGCGATTCGGGTACAAGAGTCCCTAAGAGAGTGGGAGGGCAATAGGCTCCGGTGCAGACTTTACTATCAATAGTCGCGCCTTGATTAGTAAGGTAGCTACTTGCTAGGTGCGGCCATCATCCGCCCCCTGTCGTCATGAAGAAGGGCCCCAGGTCAGGTAAAGGTGTATCCAGTGGCGGTCCTCAGAAACGCAGTGGTTCGGAAACTGGCCCGGGCATAGGAGTTCGCAGGCCTGCCGTACTAGTACTACTAGTACTACTAGGTACTCTGTGGTGATCACGCAGGCGAGCTGATCTTCACAACGCTCGGAAATTCGTGCGTGGGCCCAATAGCGAGCGGGGGATGGTAGGGTAGTCAGCACTGCTTGTGCGTGGACCATCGGTCTAAAGGTGACTATGCGGGCATCGTAGAACACCTATGGGGTTATGTGATGAGGCTATGTGAGTAGCTTGTGCAAAGGGGACACGAGTTTAGGGAAAGACGTCTCCTAGGTAGATGAAGAGTTCGTCTTCGTAAACATCTCGAAATATCTGAAATACATGCAGGGTATGAATGTTATCAACTTTGGAGCATCGTGACCCAGGCAATGTCCCCTCTGTCGGCAAGCAACGCACGGAAAGGTCACGGACAGAAACCTATCAAGAAAAATGTTCGCGTTTCAGGACGAATTCAGAAATACCAGCCGCCAGTGGGCGCGTGCACAAAGAGGGTGACGGGATGATCAGCGTAAGGTTGAACACCGCATATCAGGAAGCTGCCCATAAAGGCGGGTTATTGAGTAACAACTGAAGTTGAAGTGACAATCAAATTATTACTTCTGCTCTTGTATGTTATGTCCGGTGCTTATCGGAGCAGCAATGCGAGGCCACCAGAGCTAGGAGAGTGGGTCATGACGAGGTAAGTTTCGGGTACGAGTCGGATACATTCACGGGGGACACATCCATGACAGCGGCAAGTGTTAACCAAACGCGGCCCAGCTACGGTGGCACAGCCCATGATTCCCAACATCTCAACTTGAACTTCCTACTTTCCACGTTTCGTATCACAATCAGCGCATACAGCTCGACGGGCGCTGGCGCGAACCTAATCCCAAATGTCCCTCATTCCTGATGAGCTTACCGCAACCGTCTTATCAGCCGTAGAGTCTCTCCCGAGACTTCAAAAAGCAAAGCTCCTTCTCGACCACTCTCTCGCCCTGCTCGAAGCCGGACAGTAGGTAATACTATGGCCCATTCCCCGCCGTTAACAAGTCGAGTTCTCCTGTAGATATGGGAGCGTAGTCGAAGCGTACCTGGATGTCTACTTGAGAACTCCAGATTTACCAAAAGATGACATCGCAAGGGCCTTGGTTGCGAGAGGCAGAGCACGAAAAGGTGCAGGGCAGAGACTCTTGCTGATGGCCTCTCACGGTCAGTGCTACCCCGTTCTCAAGGATGTATTCCGCTGACTAGAACATCATTCCTTGGACTGCGTACAACGCTTTGTAGACCTGCATACGGCTTCAACATTCGACCCGTCTAATCGAGAGCTCCAGTGTTACATGCGTCGGGAACCCGTCGTTCGTCCATTCTCTCTCCTCAATCCCCTACGCAACTTTTATCTTCCTTCCTTTAGATCCACTTTTCTGGTGTTCCGGCCTCCCAACGCGTTCCGCCAGAGATTTGGGACCGGATCGCAAGCTTTATACCCCGATACTTCCTCCGCACGTGGCTTTTTGTATCCTCCTTCCATCGCGATATCGCCCTCCGTCGCATCTTTCATACAGTCGACCTTTACCTCTGCGAGGACTCGGACAGCTGGAACCGGACACTCGACATCTTTGACGGGGTCAAGGTAGACCCGCTCTTCTCGCGCAGAATCAGAACTCTCCGAGTTCACTGGGCGTATGACGGTGGTGACATGCTCGACGTTATGTCCAGTAGGTGTCAGATCCCCCATCCAACGATCGGCCTGCTTACCTTTGAATCCAGGATTATTCCGGACTGCGCTTCCCGAATTCAGGGCTCTAGAGGAGTTCGAGTGGATAGGATACCCGGAATTACAAGCTGAAATGGTCCAAGTACTCTTGAAAAACCACCCGAACCTTGTCAAACTCGGCCTTATGTACCTCTGAAACTCTTATCGATTGATGTCAACATACTCATACCTCTTTCTTACTTCCAGTGGATGGCACTTTGACGCAGTCGGCGTGTCCGAATTTACCTCCCTCAAACGCTTCACCCTCCGTGCCGAAGATGACGATGGCTTTGCCGACATGGACGAAGTCCGCACCGTGCTCGACAACAACGCAGATACGCTTACGCATCTGACGCTCGGCGCATACCTCGCGCGCGCACATTCATGGGACTCTGCGTTCGGCTCACCAACCGTTCAGAACTTGACACACCTCGAGCTCGTCGACACGCGCATATCAGACGTCGTCCTCGCTCGCATTGCTCATGCCCACAACCTCGTCTCGCTCACCTTGCATGGAACGCTAGACATGCCCGCCGCAGCCACTGCCATCTTTAGCGCGGACCACGTAGCTCCCAGCCCCGACGCGGGTACGCGGGCAAGCGCAATGAGTGCGCCAATGCACGTGTTCCTACCTCACCTGGAAGTCTTCCGCTTCGCCCTCGTCGGGCACGATGACGATCGACTGCTCTTCGGTGCGGTCGTACAATTTTTGCGCGCGCGTCCGCGCCTGCGCCGACTCGATCTGGGTTCCTGTCCATGGGACCTTGTTCGCGGGCTCCTACCAGAACTCACCGGCCTGCGAGTCCTGCGCGTGCGCATCGCGAGTCTCTCCAGTCTCACCGTCAACGCGCTCGTCCGCGGACTTCCGCGGGAGATGCACGCGATCCATCTCGCGTGTGCCGTCTCCGACCGGCCCATGGTGCGTCCCGTTTCTCTTTTCCCTCGCCCTCGGCCCCATATATCCCTCTTTGATCTGGATATGGAAATAGCACGAGTACGCACCCGCGTTTGCGCGCTTCGGAACTCTCAGCATGCTCCACTTGCACGGCACGTCCATACGGCGTCCGCAGGCGTCCCGCATGCACGGCAAAGAGCTTCTGCTCCAAACGGACGCGTGGCTCGCGCATGCGCGCGACGTCGCACTCGCCGTTCCGAGCGTCGACTATGTCGGCTGGCACGGTGAGCACTTCGTCGTCGTCCGCCACCCCACTCGAGTAGCTCCGGTGCGTGCGGGGCTGTAGGCAACGCGGTGAGTGGGGTAGGCGTGGAACTCAAGGAGCTGCCCGTCCGTCGGCGGCTGGATTGCGGCAAGGGCGTAGACCTCGGGAGCGACGATGCGATGTGGATGGAGCGGAAAGACGTACCGATTGACTATGAGATCTCTGGCCTCGAGTTGTGAGCGTCATTTTGACGCTTTTGGGTTTTGAGGGGTTATATATTTATTTGTCTATCGTATCGTAACTAATTATTGTCGCGCAGTCCATATCGCACTACTCTGGAGTTGTGGGTCACATACTCGCCGTTCACAGATTAAGCACAAAAGCTAGGAACTGAGGCCTTAGCACCGTAAGTACCACCCACTGTCCTGGAGGTGTCTGCGGCGAAGTTGAAAAAAAGAAAATCAACAATATTGACGAAAACGGGCTCTGGCTAGGCCTATGCCAAAGCCCACACCTAACCATATTTCCGTGTATTTTCCGTGTACGACTTGTGAATGAGTGCCGACGATTCGTAGTATGAGGAAACACTGTCAGCTCCCATCAGCTATCCACATGTACATCTACCTGACCTTATTGGCCTGGCTAAGTGTCTCTACCCAGCCAACGTGGACTCGTGACGCATAGGTATATACTTAGAAGGTGTAAGGCGATGGGCCATATCACGAACTCGATGACCCGTTCGCGGAGGGGACACAAGACCAGGAACTTCATCCAGCGCGTCCACAATTATACTGATCAAGGGCTGCCCTCGGAATCAGCATATTCTTGAGGCATTCAATAAGGGTATCATTGTGTTGGGTGATCCAGCATGTGCTTCGAATACAGATCGGATAGAATATAGTAACGAGAATCGTACTTGGTTCAGAACTTGGGAAGGATAAAAGTGAGTAAGCCACGGAGGTCCTGCTTTGCGTCCTGCTTTGAGGTGTCTCTGAAGTCGAAGTAGAACCAAGCCGTCAGCCAGGCCCTCTTTGACCCAATGAATGACGATAGAACTGGTGCGAGGCAAGCTTACCAAACGATACTCTTCCCCTGAGCCCGCTACAAAATAGGCTGGCGGGAGGCAATCAGCAGCTGCAAAGGTTGAGAAATCCGACAAAGACGTACAGTACGTTTACCGTGGGCCAATAACAGGGAAGCCCCATCCTTTTCCACTCAAAGTTGCTGCACTGCGTGAACCGTGCAGGAGTACCACCGTCATGGGTTGTGCGCGCAACCGCCGCAACGTTGTGGTTTTTGGACAGATCAGAGAGGAATGCCAATTTCGGATGTCCCTGTACAACAAGTCACCTACGTCGTACAGTCAGCCTCGACGCTTTCGGTGGAACTAAGAACTAACGCTTCGCCTTGTTTATGATCTCTTGCATCGCGACTATGCCATCTATTGATGTCTATGACCACCTTCACGTTGTCTGCAATACGGCCAACCACTTCCAGCGTCTGGGCTACCGTCCTCCGAGCTGGGTGAGACGGTCCGACTATCTTAGCGGTCTCGAACTCGCTCTCTCACAGTGGTTTCTCTTGTGAATGTCTTTGTGAAACGTTCAGACACGCGAGATACAGTATCGAGGCAGTAAGCTGCTTATTGAACCCCTTTACTTGATCTGTTCCGTCGCTAGAACCCTAGCAACGAAACAGATCAAGTACGGGGAGTACTTCGACACTGTATAACGGCACCGCAGGGGTGAACAGGGCCTCTGCATAAATATAAATATGAAGTCGGTTAGGAACATTTCCGACACAACCGAGGTCAACGAGCGCATCATAGGTTGCAGTAACGTCGCTGGTGGCATGAGGTAGCTGAATAAAGATTCAAATGAAGAAAAAAAAGAAGAGACAGTGCTGCGAGGAGAGCGCTAATGGCGACAAAAGTTAACTTTGCGGGCTGGAATGGCGCCTGTGGATGCGTAAGAACCGCATCGGATGATAAGAATTTATTTCATGGGACTGACCAGGCAAGTGGCCTCACGAAGGATGACAGAAAACATAGGGAAGACTCGCACTGCAGGGTTAAGCCAGTTGATCAATTAACGATTTCCATCTCGATAGTCTTTGAACGCTTGCACCCTCCTCCGAGTCTGAAGTAGTCAAAGGACAATATCACAAGATTTGCGGCACTTCTGGAGCTTGTGGACGGAGAGGTCTGTCATGGGGTCTATCCGGTTTGGTTAGTATAGTTGTCCGATACATCGAAGATCAACCGAAAGGGATGATGGGAAGTTGCGGATGCCAGCGGGAGGGATCTGAGTCGGGCTACTATTAAGCGTTACTAGTACTCAAGCCGCATCGACATCATCGCTGCGGCCATGATTACGTAACTCATGCACAGCGGCGGCCTAGTAAGTTATCAGACATCATCAAAATTTTGGAACCCATTCTTCGCCGTCTAATCAGAACGCTCGCTCGACCGCATTGCAGCTGCTGGCGGAGGCGATGCGGGAAGAGTGACGCGAGTGGGGATCCAGAGCAAGCAACGAGATTTGCTCTGGGGAGGTAAAATTTCTTCCACTGCACGAGTGCCAGTGGACTTCCTAGATAACACAGACATTGTAGGTGTTTGTATACTGAAATGTCATACATGTAGCTGCTCGGGGATGGATCATGAAATACGTCCTACACAGGTATAGATTCACGCTCATACTGTAATGCAGCCTTTTTTTTCACATCTAGTGCCTTTCTTCTGGCTTTCTCCATTCCACTCTGCATGCCACCAAACTCAGGTGTATATATGTATTTGCGACAGTCACACTTCTCTCTTCAGGTAGTCCAAACAGACGCAGAATTCTGAAACAAGCCGAAACATCTATATATTTCTCATTCTATCGTCAACCAAGCAGCCCGAGACCCATGGACTCTGCTCTTTGACAAACCGACCCATGTAGATACAATTCGGTTCACGGAGCTTACATTTATACCATGTCGTCTAGCCCAAGTAAGATCAGTACCTTGACTGTGCCAGAGCGGCGGCTCCGCCTCGTGCGAACCTTGTCAACGTGCAAGTGGGGGTTGTGAAGATATTGGCTAGCAAGCTGTCTAAGGTCTTCACCAGCTGGGATTCCTGGGCCCTGGGCCGGGGGTTCCTTGACAGGGCCCTGCTACGTTGGGTGAAGGAAGTGCACAGCCAATAGCGCCATTGGTTGGTCGCCCCTGCACCTACAGACCTAGTCAGACAAATTGTACATGCACTGTGCAGAGGGAGAGACAAACATATAGTACAGGGCCCGGCGGAACACAAGATTCTAGTCGAGATAGACCAGGAGTGATGGGGAGATCACGGGCGCATTTGGCAGTCCCAGGAGGAGGGTCGTGGTGACTAGCATGGTTGCCTTGATACACATACTGTTCCCCAAGACCCTTGGGAGGAGTCAAGCCGTCATCGATGAGGGACAGGAAGATAACTTACTGCAACCTGGGGCGAAGGGTCATGATACCCCATATTGCTGGAGGTCCAAACCCGGCGTGGTTCATACCGACGTAGGGGCGAGTAAAAGTTGCAACTGGTGGGCGCTGATCAGATGAGAGTTCATGATCAGGACCGCTGCCAGTGACAGGAGGCGGGGCCTAGAGATAAACAACGATGAGTGGCTGAGAGCAGAGGGTGCAACGTGCAGAGCTGACCTCGGCATACTGCACAGAATCATATTGGCAACGAGGGGTACCCAGAGAGAGCGATTCGCAGTGCATCTAGGACAGTCTTGTGCGCGAAATTTTGTGAAGTTCTCTGAAGATGGGTGGTTGCCTTGAGGTGGGGCATTATAGGAGCGGGAAGACCTCATTTATAAGGGGAAGGAGTGTGAGTGGTACACGAATGAAAAGTTACGAGTGAAAGCGATGAAACCTACGAATGGATATGAGACCATAGCCGCATCATCCGAGCATCGCGCGCAGCTGGGCCAAATCTGTGCGTTCTATTAAGTAAGCAAGTTAGAAAAACATGTAGTGTTGCGGTCCCAGTCCTGGGCTGGTTTTATACCGTTGTGATTGTACAGCATGGTTTCAATCACGACTCGGTTATGGTATAAAACCGGCCCAGAGCTGGGACCGTGGCAACACTAAAAACCGAGCATCGCACGACAGCTTGGCCAAATCTGGTGTGTGTCGATTAGGTAAGCAAGTTAGAAAAAGGCAGGACCTGCAACACCTGCAACATCCGCAGTCCGAGCACATGACAGCTGGGCCAAATCAATCTGGTGCATGTCTATTAGATAAGCAAGTTAGAAAAAGGCAGGACCAGTGATCCACATCAACATTGTTCCGAGCATCACACGACAGCTTGGCCAAATCTGGCGTGTGTCGATTAGGTAAGTATAGAAAAAGCCATGTCTAACTTGCTTACCTAATCGACACGCGCCAGATTTGGCCAAGCTGTTGTGCGATGCTCGGAACAAATGTTGCATGTGGATCACTCCTTTTTTCTAACTTGCTTACCTAATAGACATGCACCAGATTTGGCCCAGCTGTCGTGCGATGCTCGGACTGGGGATGTTGACCTGCTTTTTTCTAACTTGCTTACCTAATCGACACACGCCAGATTTGGCCAAGCTGTCATGCGATGCTCGGAACAGGAATGTTATGTGAATCACTGGTCCTGCTTTTTTCTAACTTGCTTACCTAATAGACATGCACAGATTTGGCCCAGCTGTCGTGTGATGCTTGAACTGGGAGGTCCTGCTTTTTTCTAACTTGCTTACCTAATATAAATGCACCAGATCTGGCCCAGCTGTCGCGCGATACTCGGATGATGCGGCTATGGTCTCATATTCGTTCGTAGGTTTCATCGCTTTCACTCGTAACTTTTCGTTCGTGTACCACTCACACACCTCCCCCTTATAAATGAGGTCTTCCCGCTCCTATAATGCCCCACCTCAAGGCAATCATCCATCTTCAAAGAATCTCCTGACTTCACAAAATTTCACGCACAAGACTGTCCTAGATGCATTGTGAATCACTCTCTCTTGGTACCCCTCGTTACCAATATGATTCTGTGCAGTATGCCGAGGTCAGCTCTGCATGTTGCACCCTCTGCTCTCAGCCACTCATCGTTGTATATCTCTAGGCCCCGCCTCCTGTCACTGGCAGCGGTCCTGATCATGAACTCTCATCTGATCAGTGCCCACCAGCTGCAACTTTACTCGCCCCTACATTGGTATGAACCACGTCAGGTTTGGACCTCCGGCCCAATGCACCAGCAATATGGGGTATCATGACCCTTCACTCCAGGTTGCAGTAAGTTACCTTCCTGCCCCCTTCATTGATGACGGCTTGACTTCTCCCAAGGGTCTTGGGGAGCAGTATGTGTATCGAGGCAACCATGCTAGTCACCACGACCCTCCTCCTGGGACTGCCAAATGCGCCCGTGATCTCCCCATCACTCCTGGTCTATCTCAACTAGAATCTTGTGTTCCGCCGGGCCCTGTATATGTTTGTCTCTCCCTCTGCATAGTGCATGTACAATCCATCTGACTAGGTCTGTAGCTGCAGGAGAGACCAAACAATGGTGCTATTGGCTGTGCACTTCCTCCACCCAACATAGTAGGGCCCTGTCAAGTAATCCCCGGTCCAGGAATCCCAGCTGGTGAAGACCTTAGACAGCTTGCTAGCCGATATCTTCACAACCCTGACTCACGTGTCGACAAGGTTCGCATGAGGCAGAGCCGCCGCTCTGGCAGGGTCAAGGTACTGATCTTGCTTGAGCTAGACGACATGGTATAAATGTAAGCTCGTGAACCGAATTGTATCTACATGGGTCAGTTTGTCAAAGAGCAAAGCATGTACAATACCGTCCATGGGTCTCGGGCTGCTTGGTTGACGATAGGATGATAAAGATATAGATGTTCTGGCTTGTTTCAGACTTCTGCGTCTGTTTGAACTACCTGAAGAGAGAAGTATGACTGTCGCAAATACATATATACACCCAAGTCTCGTGGCGTGAAAAGTGGAATGGAGAAAGCCAGAAGAAAGGCACTAGATGTGAAAAACAAAACGGTAAGGGTGTGGATCTATACCTGTGTTGGACGTATTTCATGGTCCATCCCTGGACAGCTACATGTATGGTATTTCAGTATACAAACACCTACAATGTCTGTGTTATCTAGGAAGTACACTGGCACTCGTGCAGTGGAACCAAATTTACCTCCCCAGAGCAAATCTCGTTGCTTGCTCTCTTGAAGGAGCCAACTGAACGTCCGAGTGGTTGTCCGCCTAAGTCGTGAGAATGAACGACTTTGTACTAGCCGCACATGGACACAAACACTTACAATGGACTAAAACATAGCCGGGATACTAAGTAGGAGTAGGTTTCCTAGTCGCCGCTACACCAACGCGAAACAGGATATTTCTGATGGTCCTGTCCATTAAGACTCGTTTTATCATGACTGGGTCCCATAAATCTGGTCCTATCACTGTAAACCCACTTCTACGTAGAGCGAATATAGTGATCGAATCGGGAACCAAGGTCATGCCAACCGCCACTGCTTGGTGGCTGCGGGATGTATGAACACGATGACATCTTTCGGGACCATAATATTTTTCAACACCATGTATACCGCGATTTTATTTACAAAAAAAAAGCGGGTCCATGAGCAAGCATATACTAGACGGGGTCACGATATTGTTGACGTGACACTATGCAGCCTACCAAAGAATAGAGGGTCCTATATAGGAATCTGAATCATCGTAAACAGGCCCGTTACCGTCCCATTCGACATCCTGTACGAGTGCACGGAGCGACTCTAGCGACTTGTGTTTTATATCGCAATCTAGTATCTCGACGCGTCGAAGGGGTATACCTGCATCTCGGCGCGCACGCAGCCACGTACAGAGCAACACACTCAAGGGCTGAGACTGCCCATCGGACGGGTGCCCCAGACTCTCGAGGTCGATGCCCACCAAAGAGAGCGTCACCAGGTTGGGAAAGAAAGCGCGCTCCATCAAGGCGCACTCGAGCACGGGGACCCAGTCAATATCGGCCTGCAGGTGGGCGACCTTAGGGCAGTGGTCGGACACGTCTGCCCACTCTGCGGGTGTCCAATCGATGAGACCCCCCCGAGTCATGGAGACCGTGCGCAGATCCCTGAGCGGGAAGGATCTGTAAACTTGCAGAGGGAGCGAGTGAAGGAGTTCGTCGTCCTCAATACCAAAAAAGTAAAGGTACAGCTGGAGTGGCGCAGACGGCGCGAACACCGGCAGATCCGATGAAAGGTCTATGCCCCAGCCGTCCCAGGCGGTGAGCATGAAGTCATCGCACACACGGAGTGTAGAAAGAGGCAACATCGGTGTCCTTGCGGCCCGGAAATGGGCTGCAGTGAGAGAAATGAGAGTGCTAAGGAGGCCATCTGGGGAACCTTGAGCAGAACCGCTCAAGGATAGTGAGGCTGATCCCGGCAAAGAAACATGCTCCAAGATGGCCACACACTCGGATAATGAACCTTCGAGGGAGAGCCTGGTCATGTGGGGTAAAGGGACGACGCGGCTTAACGAATCTGGTCGAGGAAGGCAATATCCAAGAATGAGAACTTCTAGAGATGGCATCCCTTCAAGGATGGAAAGGAGTTGGTCAAGTGAGGGTAATGGCACCGCCACCGCCAGACGGTGACGGTCGACCGTTTGTTCCATATTGTCTGACTGTGAATCGGAAATAGGGGCCGGAGGGCAAATCTCGAGGTACGTCAGATCGCGAAAGAACCACGAGTCCCAGGGTACGGAACAACAATTAAGGGTGACGTGCCGTAGTTTGGGAGCTTGGTAAGCAAAGATGTTGGAAGAAAGGGCGACGTAAATGGGTGGCGGTGACTTCCGCTCCCGCGCAGCTCCAGCGATTCAAGATGTGGTGCGGGCGTGGTGAGCGCTCTCATAGCAGGTGCGAGAGAATCGGTAATGCCATCCAAGACGAGTCGTTGGATGTGTGACAGGTGCTCGCGCAGGTTGTCGGTGGTGCTCCAGGATATGGGACAGAATGATAAGTTTCGGCAATAAGAGATGAGAGCAGATTTAGACCGTGCCAACATCTCCTCGGCCCATTCTGCACCGAGGTGAAAGATAATTGTCCTCCACAAGTTCGGTTCGGAGAGAGCAACTTGTCGCCAGTGACTACAAACGTGTGTGATGGTGATCCAACCGAGTTTGATTTGGGTTCGAGTTGGGCCTGATGGAAACAGACCGTCTTTATTGTAAACGGGATCTCTTGTGACTAGTTGATTGATGGCGTGGAAGGAGAAGATGCGACAGAGAATCTCGGGAGGAAGTCTTCCAATGAGAGAGAATCTGTTGCGCCTCGTTCGCATGGAGCACATTGTCAAATGCAAAGCGGAGAGTTCATCGTCGATTGCATGGCGTGCAACGGCAAGCTCTTGGGCACTGCCTCGAAGGGATAGGCAATCGAAGAGTAAGAATCGAGGGCTTGCTTGGGAGCTCCAGTATGCCTGGGCGCTGAGACTATGAATATATGAGTGGACGCATATAAGAGGAGGTAAATGGTGACGAAATCGCTGACCTGGCCCAGTGAGTTGCAGAGTCGTTCGAATGAGAGATGTTCATTCTCTGTCCAGATCAAGCGCCCGATTTATTTGTAAACAAACAGTCACAGCAGAGTCCGCTTACAGTCATTGTAGGGTCAAATATTCTGACCGCTAAGTGGATTCAGTTGTTGTCGCAAATTATATTAAAACAATTGAATAATCTGACGACCCTCCTTATACATCACACTACTTAAAATAAGAATATGCAAACAATTAAATACTGTACTAGAAACGCTAACTTCGTTAGCGGAGACCGTGCTGTAAAGTGCAAATTTCGGAGAGTATTTATTTAGGTAAGTTAAGGCAAGTGGATCGATGTTTCAATGTTTCATAAGATCAGTTGTAAGTAGTACAAGTTAATTCCAAGTACATACGGCAAATATAATTCTGTATTCCCGCCGCGTTCGTTTCCTCCTCTACGTTATCGCGCTTCCGGTTCCCATGGTTGTCAAATCTTATACCTCCCATCAAGTGTCATTTCACCCCGTTCCTGACCCTGCAGGAAGCAGAGGCTGTTGATGTGGCTGCCGCATCGGAATCCAACGCCACAAGTCAGGTGAGCCCAAGGCAGTGGGTGGCGACTCGGAGCGAGTTGAATCGGGGCTCTTTTGGAAGCCCCTCCTGTTGCTGTGGATTGCGCTCATAGAGACTGTCGTATGACTGGGTATCGCTTCTTTCGCCGTCATTCAGGACCAAAGGCACTCAGTGTTTGTCGCGAGTCTTATTCGTGTTCGCATTGACCTGGCTATTCGCAACCGTTCGCCCCATTGTCCGACCAACGCCCACACCGCCATTTGATATTTTCAAACTTTATCTTATCCACACTGTTGTCGAGCTTGTATCACTACTTTCGCCGCTCACATACTGATTGTGAGTCTGTGAGATGGGACGTTGTGGTGCACTAATAGCTTTGGGATGATTCAGGGAAAGTCCATTTCTCCCGAAGATTACTATATGTCGCTCTGGAGCCGGATCGCGTTTTCGTGGGTGTGGCCGTTAGTGAAGCGCGGATCTGTTTCGTGTGTCTAATCGGCTGCGCGGGGATTCGAAGTGTTTGTTTGTTAGGGCCCCAACACTACTCTGAATGAGGATGAGCGACAACAATGGCAGACGTGGCAACAACGGCTCGGGAGGCATTCGCCTCCCGAGCCTGCAGGTATGTTTGATGTTTAATCTTTTCTTGTGTTGTCCTCAACAACCATGGCACGAACGGTGGATAGCATAACGAATCCCGAGCGACATCCATGGGCTCTCTAACGCGACAACCTCAGCCCCCCAAGGATACGCCCACAGTCCGTGCAGGGCCGTGGGTCCTCGCGCGGTACTCGAAGGTGCCCTCACGCTATTTCAAGACCGAAGTCGATCTGTGCATTGGACACAGATATTCAAGAATAAAAATACGAACCAGTGGTGAATAGAAACAACTGATGGATGACAGTAAAGCCCCGTCTCCTGCCGCTCCCTCCTCTTCCTGTCTCCTCTTCACTTGGGACGACGGTACTCTCGCAGCATACCAATCTATCTACACACCCTTCGCTTACATTGGACAAATTCCCTAAAACAAAACGACGAACTTTTACTCTTTATTGAAGCTATATAGTTAATTTTCCATTAACAGCACGCCAAACCCCAAGCCAACTTTTCAGCCAAAACAGCCTGTCATGGGTTGAACTCAACTTTGTCTGGCGTGAGCATGGATGTCGCACGCTGACGCTTTGCTGAGGGTCCAGCTCAACAGACGAGTTCAACAACGTCAACGATCAAGTTATATATATGCCGTCATGTAGCCTCTTCGGTATCGATACCCACGATACCAACATGAGCGACATCCTGTGGTATAAATCAAGCTTGTGCAGGCCCTCAGGCTATCACTGGCAGGTGGCACGAAATTGAGTAGGTAGGTGCCACACTTGGAGGCAGCAGTGGCGAGAACAGCGAGAGTTGAGGCAGGGGGGAGATCTTGGCAGAGAATCAGAGATGGGAGGCATGACACCGGGGTGTGCAAGGTGTGACCTTGAACTACCTCCCAGTGGCACTGGCACTGGCACATAGGGCTGCAAGTTACTTTTACGATGCCTCGCGTCACTACCTCTGTGTCACTCCAGCTCATGCATAACTTATTTCGCGCAAAAATGGTAAGAGACGTCACTTGGAGCCAGGGTCGTCACGCTCTAGGACGAGCTCCATGTCTGCCGCACTCGAATACTGTGCAGTGGCGTAACCTCAACTGGGGGCTGTTGTAGTCTAAGGCTTCATCGTTGTCTGGGCCTTGCCACCACCCTCTGCCTCCACAGTCAAGTCACGTGTCGAACTCACGCTCTTCAAATCAAAGATGTTCAACATACTTGTGGGATTGAGGAACTTCCTCGCTCCGTCTACACGAACACAATATCAACTGCCTACGCCCAACATCTGCCATTTGTAGCGATCAAAGGCTATCCCCTGTCGATTTCAAGCCGGGTCTACGCTTGTATTGGATTTGAGAATCTAGGGAGCATGGGGTCAACACCGCCAAATGCAGTCAAAGAAGGCATTGATACCATCACATCGGCAACTGTGTCACTGGCAGTGGATCGATGTCTCCGCCAGTGGCAATACTGATCTCAGTCACGGGATCACCAACGGTGTGAACACTGTCTTCAATGCTGCCACCAAAAGGATCTGCGCGAGCCCAGTCAGGCCTGCACTAGATGGACATTGATTCACATAGAACGTACCTGCACGCTTCAAGTTCCCTTGGGGCTGAATCGGCGGATCCACTGGCAATACAGCAGCGAGAGTGAGGACGGCGAAAGAGAGAGCAACGATGGTTGTTATGAACTTCATAGTGGGTTATGTGGAGTCACTCCTGTACGGGGATGGACAACCACAAGAGGGATGCAGCGTTGCTGCTTTATACCCCAGTGCCAGGCACTGAAGTTCTGTGCTACCCCGTTAGAATCGGGCATATGTCTATTCCGTGGAAACACACCTTACCCCATTCGAATGCTGGCGAACCCTGATAGATGCCTTTGTACTAGTGTTGTCGCAAGCCGGTTCAAGTGGGGAACTTGTTGCCAGCTACACCGGTGCAACCGTGCACAAGCAACTTGCAAGCTCGGAAGTGCGCGGACGATTGCTCCGGGCCACCAATCACAATTTTAGAATTTCTTCCGCAACTGGGCCGACGAGCCAATGGAAGCTGATGGAACTGAAGTGATCTACTATCGATATCTAGATCACCTTTTACAAGCTTAGGAAAATATTGATAAGGAACTTGCAAGCTACACCGGTGTGAAGCATGTGATTCCAGTCCAAGCCAAGTTCACTGGCAATTCACACCGGCCCGGTGACTGTCAACTCGACCTGACGGCAACACTACCGCAAAATGCAGATTGGGAAAAACCTCCTGCTTCTAGTGTGGGACAACACGATGGCAGGTTATTGGTAGTCCAGATGGCGAAACTAATGAGTGAAACAGCCGAACTAGCGGGCAACGGTCGGGCGCTACGATCTGACCACGCACTCTCGGGCTAATAGCGTGTACTAATGGTGCTAAGACCCAGCAACATTTAGCTACGCAGTCAGAAAAGAAAGGCCTCTGTCGCTGAATGGATTGACTCGGACATAGAAGGGGTTGCGCTGGTCGAAGACATACAAACTCGTGAAGATCACGAGTATTAGTACTAGTGTCACGGTGCCAATTGGTGTGATGGATGTGACATCTACCACCTGGGCCATGAACGCGCTTGAATGGACAACTACTCTTCCCTCAGTTCGTTATCTCATACAACGACTGAGGACACTAGTTTGAGGATTATAGAGTCCTAGGACCGGAGCAAGTGAATTAGTCTGTGAATATAATGTCTCTACAGGTAACTTATGACCACTCATCCAGGAACATACAGTAAACCCCGCCAATGATACCATGCAAGTCTCACGGCAGTCATTTTGAGTTGACATTGACAGTGAAATATCCAATTTGATGATTGGCTGTTTGGAAAGGAGCAATCCGGTAAGCCAAATGAGTGCGAGCGGAGCGCAGCTGCGGAGCGAAGTGCGAAAGTAGCGGACCAGAGTGCGAGAGTAGCGGACCAGATGCACTGCACTCAGGTGGCGCGGGAGCACTCGGATCGGCTCTGAGCCAGTTGCGGTCGCGTAGCACACACTGGCATGTAATTAACTTGTAGCACGCTGTATCATGATGAGTACCGGCGGGCACGGGCAGGAATTAATCATTCAGAGTCCCCACTATCTACGTTCACATTGGCATCTGGTGTAGCTGAAAAGGGTGATATAGCCGACAACCAAGCTCAGATAAGATAAGATAGTCATTGATTATTATGTAACGCGTAGGCACGCCCATGTATAGGGGCGGAAGTGAGTCTCTCGTCCCGTCCATCTTTCCCCACGTCTAAGTAACCTCTGTTCGCTAGGAAGGGTGAAAGCTATTCTACGTGAGGATATCTCGGCTAGCATTAGTGTTGCCGTCAAGTCGAGTTGACAGTCACCGGGCCGGTGTGAATTGCCAGTGAACTTGCTTGGTATTTCCGTAACTTGGCTTGGACAGGAACCACAAGCTTCACACCGCATATATTTTCCCATAAGCTTGTAAAAGGTGATCTAGATATCGATAGTAGATCACTTCAGTTCCATCAGCTTCCATTGGCTCGTCGGCCCAGTTGCGGAAGAAATTCTAAAATTGTGATTGGTGGCCCGGGAGCAATCGGTCCGCGCGCTTCCGAGCTTGCAAGTTGCTTGTGCACGGTTGCACCGGTGTAGCTGGCAACAAGTTCCCCACTTGAACCGGCTTGCGACAACACTAGTACAAAGGCATCTATCAGGTTCGCCAGCATTCGAATGGGGTAAGGTGTGTTTCCACGAAATAGACATATGCCCGATTCTAACGGGGTAGCACAGAACTTCAGTGCCTGGCACTGGGTATAAAGCACAACGCTGCATCCCTCTTGTGGTTGTCCATCCCCGTACAGGAGTGACTCACTAACCCACTATGAAG